>QRFJ01007322.1:0-84977 GCA_006176705.1 Cocos nucifera | reverse complement strand
AGAAAAAAAGGAGCGTTAATTAAATTATAAAATATTAAAAAAGAAAATAATAAAAAAGTAAAAAAAAAATAATAATTAATAAAAATAAAATTAAAAAAAAAAAATATATATATATATATATATAAAAATAATAATATATTAATAAAAAATAAAATAAAAGTAAAAATTAAAAATAAATAAAAAAAAAAATTAAATAAAAAATTTAAATATATAATATATATAATAAAAAATAAAAATAAAAAATAATATAAATAAAAAAAAAAAAATAAATAAAAATAAAAATTTAAATAAATTAATAAATATATTAATTATATTAATTTATAAATAATTTAATAAAATTAAAATAATATAAAAAAATAATTAATTATATAATAAAAATATAATTATATTAAAAATTTATTTATTAAATAAAATAATATAAAAATAAAATAATAAAAAAAAAAATAATATAAAATAAAAATAATAAATAATAAAATATTAATAAAATATATAAATAATTTAATAATAAAAATTAATATTAAAAAAATATATAAAATATTAATATAAAAATAAAAATATAAATTATTTATAATATAAATATATAATATAATATATAATTAATAATAAAACAAAATAATATAAAATATTAATAAATTAATAAATTAAATTAACCACCATATATAATAAAAATAAAAAATTAAAAAATAAAATAAATATAAAAAAAAAAAAATATATAAAGATTAAATAAATAAATAATAATAAAAAAAAAATAAAAAAAAAAAAAAAAAAAAAAAAATTAATATATAAAAATTAAAAAAAAATTATATAAAAAAAATAATATAAAAAATTATATAAAAAAAAAAATATAATTAAAATAATATATATAAAAAAAAAATAAATATAAAAAAAAATAATAATTTATTAAAAAAATATAACAATAATATAAATATAAAATAATAATAATAAATAAATAATATAAAATTAAAATATAATATTATAAAAAATAATTAAATAAAAAAAAAAAAAAATAAAAAAAAAAAAAAAATATTAATAAAAATTAAATAATAAAAAAAATTTAAATAATAAAAATATAAAAAAAAAAAAATAAAAAAAAAATAAAATAAATATAAAAAAATTATAAAAAATATAAAAAATTAAAATAAAAATAATATAAATATAATAAAATAAAATAATAAAATAATAAAAAAATAAAAATAAATTAAATAAAAAAAAAAAAATAATAAAATAAAAATTAAAATATAAATATATATAAATAAAAAAAATAAATAATAATAAATAAAATAAAAATAAAAATAAATTAAAAATAAATTATAAATTAAAAAATATAAATAATAATAAATTAAAATAAATAAAAAAAAATAATTATTAAATAATAAATAAAATTATAAAATAATAATAAAAAAATAATAAAAAAATAATATAATAAAAAAAATTTAAAAAAAATAAAAAAAAATAAAAAAAAAAATAACATAAAAAATAATATAAAAATAAATAAAAAAAAAAAAATAAATTAAAAAAAAAAAAAAAAATAAAATATTAAAATAATAATTATTATATATAAAATAAATAATAATATAAAAAAAAATAAAATAAAAAATAAAATATATAAAAAAAAAATTAAATTAATAAATTAATTTATAATAAAAAAAAATTCAAAAAATTAAAAATAAATACATAAAATAATAATAATTAAATAATATAAAAAAAAATTTAAAAACTTAAAAATATATATTAAAAATATAAATAAAAAAAATATTAAAATAATTAAAATTAAAAATTAAAAATATTTTAAAAAAAAAAAAATAAAAATAAATAAAAAAAAAAAAATAAAAAATTAATAATAATTTTATAAAAAAATAAAAAAAAAATAAAAAAAAATAAAATAAAAAAAAATATAACTATAAATAAAAAAATAAAATAATAATAAAAATAAAAAAATAATAAAAAATAAAAATTTAAAAAAATCAAAAAAATAATAAAATATAAAAAAAAAAATTTTAAAAATAAAAATAAAAAAATATAAAATAAAAAATAAAATATAAATAAAAAAAAAATATAATTAAAAAAAAAGAATAAAAAAATATAAATTATAAAAAAAAAAATTAATAATAATAAATAAAATAAAATAATAAAATTAAAAAAAAAAAAAATTAAAATTTATTAAATAAAATAATTAAAAATAAATATAATTAAAATAAAAAAAATAAAAAAAAAATAAAAATTATAAATATAATAAAAAAAAATAAATAATTATTAAATAAAATAAAAAAAAAATAAAAAAATAAAAATATAAAAATAATTTAAAAATTATTATAAATTAAAATAATTAAAAAAAAAAAAAAACAAAAAAAATATAAAAAAAAAATAAATAATAAAAAAAAAAAAAATATTAAAAAAATAAAAAAAATAAAATAAAATAAAATTAATTTATTAAAATAATAAAATAATATAAAATATAAAATAAATAAATTAATAATATATTAAATAATATTAAAATATAAAAAATAATAAATAATATAAAAAAAATATTATATTAATATTTAAAAAAAAAATTATAAAAAATAAATAGATAATAAATAATATAAACATTATAAAAAAAAAAAAAAAAAATTATAAAAATTATATGATTAAATAATATAATAAAATAATAATATATAAAATTATAAAAAAATATAAAAATATAAAAAAATAAATATATTATATAAATTAAACATAATAAAATAAATAAATTTATTATAAAAATAAATAATATAAATATAAAAATAAAATAAAATAAAAAAAATAAAAAAAAATATAATAAAATAAATAAATAAAAAAAATAAAAAAAAAAAAAATAAAATAATATAATTAAATAATAAAATATAAAAATAAAAAATATAAAAATAAAAAAAATAAAAATTAATAAAATAAATAAAAATAAAATTAAAAATATAATAAAAAAAAAAATTAATAAAAATATAATAAATAAAATAAATCAAAATATTAAAAAAATAAAAAAAATAAAAAATATAAAATATAAAAAAAATAAAAAAAAAAAAAAAAATAAAATAAAAAAAAATAAATAAAAAAAAAAAAAATTAAAAAAATTTATTAAATAATAAAAATTAAAAATATAAAATAATAAAAAATAAAATAATAATTAAATAATTTATATATTATAAAAAAAAAATATAATAAAATAAAAATAATAAAAATAAATTATATAAATAAAATCAAAACAATAAATAAAAAATAAAAAAATTAAAAAATAAAATTAAAAAATAAAGAATATAATTAATTTAAAAAATTTTCATAATTAAATAAATATATATATAATAATAATAATAATATTAATATAAATAAATTAAAATAATATATATATTATAAAAATAATAATAAAATTAAATATATATAAAAAATTAAAATAAATATATATAATAAATATAATAATATAAAAAAAAAATATAATATAATAAATATAAAATTAAAAAAAATTAAAAATAATAATTAATAAATAAAAATAAAATTAAAAATATAAAATATAATAAATTATAATAAAATAATATAATATATAAAAATATAAAATAGTTAATAAAAAATAAATAAATATAATAAAAAAAAATATAAAAAAAATTAATAAAAAATATAAAAATATAAATTTCAAAAAATAAAATAAAAATAAAAAAAATATAAATAATAATATAAAAAATAATATAAAAAATATATAAAAAAAAAAAAATATAAAAATATATAAATAATAAATAAAAAAAAACATATATAAAAATTAACAAAAAGATATAATAAAATAAAATAAATATTAAAAAAAATAAAAAAAATATAAATATAAAAATTTAAAAAAAAATTAAAATAAAATAATATAATAAAAAAAAAAAATAAAATATAATATTATAAAATAAAAAAAAAAATAAAATAATAAATAAAAAAATTAAAAAATAATACATAAAAATTTAAAATAAAATAAAAAAAAAAAAAAAAAAAATATAAAATAAATAATAAAATATATATATAATTAAATAAAATAAAATTAAATAAAAAAAATAAATAATAAAAAATAATAAAAAAAATATTATAAATAAAATAAAAAATTAATATTAATAAAAAAAAAAAAATATAAAATATAAAAAATTAAAATAAAAATAAAAAATTAAAAAAATAATATTAATAAAAATTACATATAATAAAATAATAAAAAAATACATACTCACGTATACTTTAACTGAAAAAAATAAATATAAAAATATAAATTAATTATAATTAAAAAATAATAAAAATAAAAAAAAAAATAAAATATAAAAAAATAAAATAGCAAAAAATAATATAAAAAAAAAATAAAAAAAAAAAAAAAAAATAATTAAAAAATTAAAAATATAAAAATAAAAAAAAAATTAAATAAAAAAAATTAATAAATAAAAAATAAAATAAATATATAAAATAATAAATTAAATAAAATAATAAAAAAAAAAAATAATAATAAAAAAATAAAAATATAAATAAAATATATAAAAAAAATAATAAAAATAAATAAAAAAAATATAATATATAATAAATTAAAAATTAAAAAAAAAAAAAATATTAATAAAAAAAAAATAAAATAATTTAAAAAAAAAAAAATATAAATAAAAATAATAAAATGAAATAATAAAGATAAAATAATTAAATAAAAATATAATAAAAAAATATATAAAAAAAAAAAAAAAAATAAAATTAAAAAAAATTAAAATTAAATAAATTAAAATATAATATAATAAAATATATTATAAAAATATAATTATAAATTAAAAATTATATATAAAAATAAATTAATAAATTAATAATAAATAATATTAAATAATAATAAAAATAAAAATAATATTATAATAAAATAAAAATAAAATATATAAATAAAAAAATAAAAAATAAAAAATTATAAATAAATTTAAATATATAAAATATAAATAATAAAAAGATAAATAAAAAAAATATAATTAAAAAAAATAATAAAGAAAAATAAAATAAATAAAAAATTAAATTAATTAAATATAAAAAATAAATAAAAAATAAATTAAAAAAAAAAAAATAATAAAAAAAAATAAAAAAATAATAAAAATAAGTAAAAAAAAATAAAAATAATAATAAACATAAATAAAAAAATAAAAAAAAAATTATAATATATAAAAAATAATTAAATAAAATAAATAAAAATAAAATAAAAAAAAATATATTATAATAATAAAATATATTTATAATATATTTAATAAAATAAAATATAATAAGAAAATATAAAAATTTAAAAAATATATAAAAATAAAAAAAATTATATATAAATAAACTAAATAAAATAAATATAAAATAAATATAAAAATAAATAAAAAATATAATAAATAAAAAAATAAATTATAAAAAAATAAAAAATAAATATAAATATAAAATATAATAAATAATTAATATAAATAAATAAAAAATATATAAAAATATATAAAATAAAATAATAATAATAAAATAATATAAATAATAAATATATAAATAAAATATATTATAAAATTAAAAATAATAATAAAAAATAAAAAAATAATATATTTAATATAAATATAAAAATATACTATATAATAAATCAAATATAATAAAAAAAAAATAAAATAATAAAAAAAAAAAAAAAAAATATAAAAAATAAAAATTAAAATAATAAAATTTATTATAAATATTAAATTATGATATATATAATATAAATAAAAAAAAAATAAAAAAAAAAAACTAAATAAATATTAAAAATATATAAAAATATTAATAATATATTTAAAAAATAAAAAAATAATAATAAAATCTTAATAAAAAAAAAAAAAAAAATAAAAATAAATAAATAAATAATAAATAATAAATAAAAAAATATAAATTAAAAAAAAAAAATAAATAAAAAAATAAAACAATAAAAAAAATAAAAATAATAAATATAAAAAATAAAAATTTAAATATAATGAAAGAAAATATAAATTAAAATATAATTATAATATATAAAAAAATAATACAAATAATAATAAAAAAAAATAAATAAATAAATAAATATTAAAAATATATAATAATAAAATAAATAAAAAAAAAAATAATAAAAATATTATAATAAAAATAATAAATAATAATAATAATTAAAAATAAAATAATAAAAAATAAAATATAAAATATAAAAAATAATAAAAAAATAATAAAATAAAAATAAAAAAAAAATATAAATAAAAATATAAAATAATATAAAAACTTAATAATTAATTTAAATAAAATAAAATATAAAATAAAATTTAAAATAAAATAAAAAACAATAAAAAAAAATTAAATAAATAAATAAATAAAAATAAGATATAAAATAAAAAAAAAAATAAAAATAAAATTAATAAAAATAAAAATTTAATAATTAAAAAAAAATAAAAAATTATAAATAAAAAAAAATAATAATATAAAATATATAATAAAAATATATAAAAAAAAAATAAAAAAAAAATTAAAATATTTATAAAAAAAAAAATAAAAAAAAATATATTATAATAAATAATAAATAAAATAAATAAAAAATAAAATAATTAAATATAAAATAAAAAAAAAATAATAATATAATAATAAATAAAAAGAAATTAAATAAATAAAAATAAATAAATTTAATATATAATAAAAATAAAAAAAAAATAAATATAATATAAATAAAAAAATTAAAATATAAAATAAATAAAATTGCAAATGGTTTCCTTATTAATAATCTTTATTAGCTACATATTGATGTACC
The DNA here is from genome assembly GCA_006176705.1 of Cocos nucifera. Taxonomy (NCBI): domain Eukaryota; kingdom Viridiplantae; phylum Streptophyta; class Magnoliopsida; order Arecales; family Arecaceae; genus Cocos; species Cocos nucifera. The sequence continues at coordinate 78,229 of QRFJ01007322.1, read as the reverse complement.
TATTCTAACTATCGAGCAAAATGTGAATGCCAAATGACCTAGGGATAGTCCAAACGATAGATATCTATGGCACCTAAGATTAGGTCATATAGCAGAAGATAGAATCAACAAATTGGAGAAAAATGGGCTATTGAGTCCATTGACTTTCGAGTCATATCCAACTTGTGAATCTTGTCTTCAAGGCAAAATGACCTAAACTCCCTTTTGTTGGACATGGGGAGAGGGCCACAGATCTCCTTGCCCTAGTACATACTGATGTGTGCGGCCCATTTGATGTGCCGGCTAGAGGCAATTTTGTCTACTTCATTACCTTTACCGATGATCTGTCTAGGTATGGGTATGTGTATCTTATGAGACACAAGTCTGAAGCTTTTGAAAAGTTCAAAGAATTCAGACATGAAGTAGAAAAATAAACTGGAAAACCCATTAAGGTTCTTCGATCAGATCGAGGAGGTGAATACCTTAGCCGGGAATTCCTAGACTATCTCAAGGAAAATGGCATAGTCTCTCAATGGACTCCACCAGGAACACCTCAACTCAACGGGGTTTCAGAATGGAGAAATCGGACTCTATTGGATATGGTTCGATCCATGATGAGCTTCACAGACCTCCCTGATTTTCTTTGGGGACACTCATTGTTAACTTCAATTTATCTACTGAATAGGGTTCCCTCTAAAACCGTTCCTACCACACCGTATGAGATATGGCATGGTAAGAAACCAAGTCTGAGTCATCTCAGAATTTGGGGTTGTCCGGCTCATGTCAAAAGACAACAAGCGGACAAGTTAGAGTTTAGGTCCTTTAGAGCTCGATTCATAGGATATCCTAAAGAGTCATTAGGATACTATTTCTACATTCCAGAAGACCACAATGTGATTGTGAGTCGACATGCCATCTTTCTTGAAAAATAGTTTATTCAAGATAGCGGCATTGGAAAGCAGATTCAAGCTTGATGAGAAAGTCTCACAAGTACAACGAGCTAAGGACCAATTGGAACCAAATCAGGTTGAGCCAATAAGAACACTACCTCCTCCACCTCGTAGATCGGAAAAGAGTTTTCCATCCCCCTGAAAGATACTTAGGTATTATTTCAGAGGAAGTAGAGGAAAATGTTCCTCGTAGGTAATGGTGCTCATGGTGATGATCCCAAAACCTACAACGAGGCGATATCAGATATCGACTCCGAGAAATGGCTAGAGGCAATGCAGTCAGAAATTGACTCGATGCACTCAAACCAAGTCTGGACCTTGGTAGATCCACCAGAAGGTATAGTACCTATTGGGTGTAAATGGATCTTCAAGAGAAAGATTGGTGCAGATGGGAATGTGGAGACATTCAAGGCTAGACTAGTGGCAAAAGGTTATAGTCAACGCGAAGGCATTGACTATCAGGATACCTTTTCCCCAGTGGCTATGCTAAAATCCATCCGCACATTGCTTGCCTGTTGCAGCCTATTTCGATTATGAAATATGGCAAATGGACGTGAAAACGGCATTCTTAAATGGATATCTTGAGGAAGATATCTATATGGAACAGCCGCTAGGTTTCACATCCAGTGATACTGATCACAAGGTTTGCAAGCTGCAAAGGTCCATATATGGACTTAAGCAAGCATCTCGGAGCTGGAACACTCATTTCAATGATGTGATCAAAATGTTTGGTTTCATCAAAAATGAAGAGGAACCATGTGTTTTCAAAAAGGTCAGTGGGAGCGCTGTTGTCTTCCTCGTATTGTACGTGGATGACATCCTCCTTATTGGGAATGATATTCCCATGTTGACAACAGTCAAATTATGGTTGTCCAAGGAATTCTCCATGAAAGACCTAGGTGAAGCATCCTTTATTCTAGGAATTAAGGTCTATAGGGATAGACCGAATAGGATGCTAGGACTTTCACAGAAGATGTACATAGAGGAAGTACTAAAGAGGTTTAGTATGGAAAACTCTAAGAGGGGATTAATACCCTTCAGACATGGTATTCATCTTTCCAAGAAGATGTGCCCTAGCACACCTGAGGAAATAGAACGCATGAGCAAGATCCCTTATGCTTCTGCAATAGGGAGCCTCATGTATGCCATGCTATGTACACGACCTGATATAGCCCATGCTGTGAGTGTCACAAGCAGATATCAGTCAAATCCAGGTGAAGAACACTGGACTTCTGTGAAATGTATCCTTAAGTACTTGAGAAGAACTAAGGATATGATGTTGGTCTTTGGTAATGGAGAACTCCAAGTCCAGGGATACACAGACTCGGATTTCATGTCCGATATAGATGATCGAAAGTCGACATCTGGAGTCTGTTTGTGTGCAATGGTGGTGCTGTCAGCTGGAAGAGTTCCAAGCAAACTGTGATAGCAGATTCCACCATGGAAGCAGAATATATCGCTGCATCAGAGGCTGCGAAGGAAGCATTCTGGTACAAGAAGTTTGCTGCAGAAATTGGAGTAATGCCATCAGATGCCATTCCTCTATACTGCGACAATAATGGCGCCATAGCCCTTGCTAAGGAGCCGAGGTCTCACCAGAAATCCAAGCACATTGAGCGGCGATACCACCTCATCCGCGATTACCTCGAGAAGGGTTACGTCGAGGTCAAGAGAGTCAACTCCACAGATAATGTGGCAGACCCACTTACAAAGCCGTTGGGCCAGCAGAAGATCGAAGCCCACCTTGAGAAGATGGGACTTAGACTTGTAGCCAATTGGCTTTAGGACAAGTGGGAGATTGTTAGATATATGTGCCCTAGAAGCCAGAATTGGCTGACACTTGTAATACACTTCTAGGGGCAAAATTATAATTTTGACTATAATCAATAAAATGGGTTATTTTCTATCACATATGTGTATTTAGTGTCTTGTGATACATCCTTTGAGTTAATGGTAATGATAATTCATATTTTCAAGAGTTGAAAATTTAAGACATGAATAATCATTATTAACTCATAAAATGCTCCCGACCATAGGATCATCACGAGGATGGTGATTGATCCGGAAGGTTGGTGTACAATCGCTTCTCTTTAGTAGATGAGTCTTGAGTCTACGGTGTGGAGACACCGGAGCGAGAGTACAGGTACTCGTTAGAGAACGAGGGCACTGAGCGTGACCACCTCGAGTAGTCATTAGGAAGTCTACCTTCTCGTCAATGACTGACTCGATGCTGCAGTAGTGTGTCTGGTTCTTTGACCTGAGGATGCATCGGCAGTTCACCTTGAGGGTGTTATAGTTTGACTACACCATTACTCGGATCTCCTAGCCATATGGAACCCTGAGGTGTATGTTGGCTATAGCATGTTCATTGTAGGAACTGGATTGCATCAAGATGGAATCTATCTACCTCGGTGGTAGAGGAGCAGCCCTATGATGATCATGAGAATCAAGTCCAGAAGCCCATGGCCATGGCAGAGTGAAATAATAGAAAGAGTTTCTATTTAGATTTTCACATTGGACTTGAATCGAATGATTACATCATATGACAGAGACTAGGGTTTGACGAGTTCACCTTAACCCTAATCTGATCGGGGCTCAAGATAGAAGAACTTAATCACACAGGTAGCTGCACCAAGAGGTTCGCATTCAGCTCTGATGGGTTGCCACCATATACTGCTAGGTGTCACTGGTGGATTTTGGGAGCAATTAGAATGATTTAGATGATCGATCATTCTAGCTGTTCGAATCAGAAGAGTTCTGATCCATCGAAAGGAGTTTCGATGATGTCGATGATAGAGATCATGACATATCCCATTACCATACAGAACTGAACCTAACTGGGTCACACAAACAAGGGTTTGAATCTGGTGATCATCAATTGAACTGATCTAGTTCAATTGATCTGAATGAGATTCAATTAGGTTCAAGGAAAATCGTGCTAGCACTCGATTGAACCTAACGTTCTTCTTTTACTATCATAAATAAGTTGTCCTGACTGAGCCAAAGGAGTTTGTGCTCAATCAGAGGCCTTCATATGGTCTGACTGGAGGTTGTCCAAGTCAGAAAAGGTTGTCTTATTTTGTAAGACATTACCTGCCATTTTTGGTCACCTGCCATTTCTTGTTCCTTTGACTTTGGTCAAAAGTTGACCTTTGACTGGTCAAATGTTGACCATTGACACTTTGACTTTTGACCACATGTCATGCACCTATTGGAGAGCTGGTGGGGGCCTGTCCCCCTGCCAGAACCTGGCAAGGAGGAGGGCGCACGCCACCCTTGGCGTGTGCCCAAGTTGGAGGCGCCTAGGAGTCCTTGTTGGACAAGGACTCCATCTCCTTTTTGGATTCCAATTAGAGTTCTCCTAAGAACCAACTTTGACTGGTCTTAGGCACCCTCTAAGGAGGAATCCAGGGGACTCTATTCCCACCAATCAGATTTAGATCTGATTTCACAAAGGGTTGTGATTGGTTGGGAAGAAGAGGAGTTGGATCACAGATAGTCTATAAATAAGACCCTGCGCCCAACTCAAAGATGAAACAATTCCCATGCCCCAAGGCTGCCTCTCCCCTCCTTCCTCCATGCCAAAGCACTCTTCTCCCTCTCCTCTCCACGTCCAAAGAGGTTTTGGATTCTTGGTTGGTGCGATTCCAGATCAAAGAAAGGCGATCAAAAGCAAGAAGGCTGCGCTGCTGCAAAGGACGACTGCTGATCTTCAAAAGGAGTTTTGAAGATCCTCCAGATCAGATCCAGATCTAATTTTTGGAGACATGTGATAGAGAAGAAGAGGATCTCCAGATCCAAGCCCGAGTGGATACCGGTAGAGGCCAGGCACTTGCGTGGCTAGATCCAGAACCTTCCGCTGCACACAGGATCATCATCGGGTAATAGGATTACCCACTTCAAGATAGATTAAATTTGATTTAATTTATCTAATTTTATTCTAATTATTAAAATAATAAGAATTAGATCTGAAACATCCTAGATCTAGTTTGGATCAAAGAAAAAAAATTTTAAAATATATCTCTTAATCTGATCAGATCTGAACGAACCTGGTCTAGGAAATCAGGATTTTCCTTCAGGGTTGTAGATGTGATGTGATGGAAGATATTCAAATCTTCACAAAATTTAGCGAACTTCATCCTTGCAAACTGGCACCCATTGTTGGTGATCAAGGTTTGCGGTAGGCTGAACCTACACACTATTGACTTTCAAACAAAGTCCTACACTTTAACTTCAGTGATTTTTGCCAAGGTTTCAGTCTCGACACACTTAGTAAAGTAATTCACATCTATCATAAGAAATTTTCGTTGTCCAGATGCTACGGAAAATGGCCCGAGTATGTCTATTCTCCATTATGCGAATGACCTTGGGGCACTTAAGGGTGTGAGCTAGAAAGTCGGTTGTCTCTAAACATTGGCATTCCTTTGGCATCGATCGTATTTTCTTACATAATCATTTGTGTTCTACAGTATGGTTGGCCACTAATACTCCGATGAAGTAGGTTATAAGATATTGATTTGGCCCCAGGTGATTTCTACAAACTCCTTCATATACTTTCTTCAAGGCATAATTAGCTTTAGATGGTCGGAGGCACTTGAGAAGTGACAAGAAGTAAGATCTCTTATATAGCTTATTCTCATACAAAATATAGCAAGAGGTCTGATTTCTCAATTCTCGAGCTTTTTTGGGATCTCTGGGAAGGATGTCATCTTTAAGATATAGGATCAATGGATCAATCTAGTTGGGCTCATGATCAACTTGCATTATTGCTTGAGATTTCTTCGAACTTGGATGCTGAAGGACCTCAAAGGAAACCTACCTTGGCAATTCATTCAGAGCCATCGTAGTCAGCTTGGATAGAGGGTCGGCCCTGAAATTTTCTACCATTGGCTTATTCATCATAAATTGTCTATCTTCCTTAAATGAACTTCTGTGTTATGATGAAGTTCTTAGAACCACTAATAATCAATAAAGAAGGATTTATCGGATGGTTCTTAAAATTATTCACAACCAAATGATGGATTATTAACTAGGATGGTAACTTATCAAGTATAGGCTGCTGTATGCTATATTTATTAGTTGTCCTCATAATCATGTGGTGTGGAGATACTGGTATGAAATGCAAGTGAGATGTAGGAGTATATCTACACTGAACGTGATCAATGTAGCACTCTGCTATCTAGAATAGCTAGCAAAGGCTATAGGTATAAGTGTCTCTCCGACCTGAGATCACCACGATGACTTGCAAGCAACTCACTATACTTTGGTGCTGAACTATCTATATTTTTAAAATAGTGATGGAAGAATTTTGGATGTAGTCAAGTATTTGTAAAGTTGGTGTGCGAATCAAAATGGGATTGATCATTCCTGGTTTCAAGAGTGAATGTCACGCTATGTTTCAATTGAGCAAAACCTAGACCTGGGTAATCCTTGTACGGAGTCATGGAATTTGTAAGGTTGAGATGTAATATAGATGAACTATTTAAGTGTTTATAGATAACTCAAAGTCATCCTGAGTACTAAGGATCAAAGGGATAAATTATATGGTAACCATAGGCCAGGGTTCTAGAATTTTGCTTTACATACATTCAACCTATCCGGACGTTGGACATCATTACTAGATGGTCATTTTGATTGGTACAGAAATTTATTCCTATGCTATCGACTTAGATTCGAATCTATGGGGTCACACACATAAGGAGTTTCTAACTGATCAGATGGTTGATCAATGATTAAGAATCATTCAATGATCGAATCATCAATGTGATTGATGATTATTCAAGTACAAGTATTGCAGGAGGATTAATTGGTAATTGGATTGTTAATTGGCTCAATTTAATTGAGCAATAGGACTGAGATCAAGCTTAACTGAATTAAATTCAATTAGATTTAGTTTGAACTTGATTAGGTTAAGTCTAATTGATTTATAAGATAATCTAGTTATAAGGAAGATTAATTTTTTATTTGATTAGGACTTGAGTGCATCTAATTTCTAATTGAGTTAGAATTTAAATCAAAATTAAATAAGATTTAATTAGATTTGATTAGGTTTCTAGTTGGACTAAGATTATCTTTAATTAGATTGTACTTGAAGGAAAACTGCTATTTTCCACCATAGAATCACTCAGATCTGATCAGATTTGAAGCAAATGTTGGGAAACATGCAGGGTTTCATGCATAGATTTCAAAACTTTTTCAAAATATTGAGCAGCGAAAGATAGATTAAATTATTTAATCTACAACATGCATATAATCAAATTACAAAATCCTACATTAAGGATCTATAACATATTATGATGCAAATAAAAATCTAAAATTAAATTAATCATAAGTGATATTGATCATATCAATACTTAGATCTAGAATAATTCTAGATCTAACCCTAGATCGCATCTAAATCTCCAAGAGATCAGATCTCTTACGTTTGCATGGGTCGAAAACTCTACAGTTGAATCCGTTGTTGTCTTTGGAGATACACAAGCATCCAGCCTCTACAGGTGATCCATACGAACTAGCAACATAGATTGAAGGTTCGTCAAATGAAGATCCGCTCGAAGTGCTAGCATCTCACGGATCCCTCCTGATGGTTAATCAAATATATGTTCTTCAAATTTCTTGGACACTCCAAGAGATGAAGAACACAAGAAAGAATAAGGAAGAAATCTAACCCTTAGATTTCCCAAAAATCAAAAAATAAGAACACGAAAAAATAAATCCTAAGAGAAGACAAATCTTCTCCTTCAGGACATCAACGGTTGATATCCTGAAAACATCTCTATGCTAGGACAAGAGGAGACCTTCTCCTCTAGGATTTTTCTTAAGTTTCTAGATCTAATATTTTTTATTTTCATCATATAAAAGTTTTACAAAAATTGGAGAGGAAAGGTTCTCCAAGAAAACCTAAGAGGATCTTTCTTCTCTTCTCCTTCTCTCATCAGGATATGATCAGATCATATCCAAAAAATAACACCATGCCCTAACAACTTGGAGAACTCATCCCCATACCCAAATTCTCTCTTTCTCTCTCTCTCAAATTTTATCATATAAAAATTATAAATAAAATAGAAAGAGAGAAACACAAAAGAAAAAATATAAGAGAAGACAATCTTCTCTTACCTTGTCTCTTCAAGACATCAACCTTTAATATCTTAATTGAAGGCTTTTCTCCATGAATCATAGTGCCACAAATCCTCCACACCTTCTCCTCCTTTTCCTCTAATTTTCATGATTTTTTTAGGATTTTTTATATCCTCTAAGTATCTCAAAAGAGGCATCCACCTTTTATTGCATGACTAGGTCAAAACCTAATCAAAGGAGGACTTCTATGGGGTGTCCAACTCTTGGATGCCCCTCTCTTGATTCTTTTTGTTTGGACACCCCTCTTTTGAATTTTTTATGAGAACCATCAAATCCACATCCCAAAAACTTGGAAGAAGGATGGAGAAGTTAAATATGGCATGGGTTAAGTGGGCGCACAAGAGGGGAAAAAGTTTTGGTCAAAGGGGACTCTTCCAAGTAGGAAACAAATCCTAACTTCTTCCAAGTTTTGATCAAGTCATAAAAAATTCCCAAAAATATGAATTATGGGGCATGAAAGGCCTTCTTGGGTGTGGAAATACACATAGAAAAATCAAGAATTAATTAAGGTGGGCGTGAGGTCTTAGGCAGAAGAGAAAGAGAGAGAGTCCCAGTCCAATTGGGACTCCTCTTATTTGACTAGGTCAAAATAGTTTTGAACATAATTTAAATTCTATTTAAATTAGATCAAATGCAACCTAATTAATGATGATATTAGTCTAACTAGGAGTCCAATTAAATCAGATTAAATCAAAATTTAAATCTGATTTAAATGCTAAGCCAATTAGGTGCACCCAAGTCCTAATCAAACAAGGAATTATTCTTTCTTGCAATTGGCTTATCTAATAAACCAACTAGACTTAATCTAATTATGTCCAAACTAATTCTAACTAAATATAATTTAATTAGACTTGATCTCAGCCCGATTGCTCAATCAAATTGAGTCAATTAGCAATTCAATTGCTAATCAATCCTCCTGCAACACTTGCATGAGGTCAAACATCAATCGCATTGAATGTTTGACCTCGAAATGATTCTCAATCATCGATTAACCATCTAATCAGGTTACAAGCTCTATAGTGTATGACTCCATAGATTTGAACCTAAGTCTATAGCATAAAAATCAATTTCTGTACTAATCGAAGTTACCATCTAGCAATGGTTTTCAATGTTCGGATAGGTCGAATGTATGCAAAGTAACATTCTTAGAATCCTAGCCCATGGTTATCGTATAATTCATCCCTATGACTAATGATGCTGAAGACAACTTCGAGTTCGCTATCAAACACTCATACAAGTCATCTCTATTGTGTCTTAAAATTTTGCAAATCCCATGACACCACACAAGGATTATCCAGGCCCAAGTTTTGCTAAATTGAAACATAGTGAGTCATTCTCTTTTTGAAGTTAATCAAGAGTGGTCAATCCCATCTTGACTCACACATTAACTTTACAAAAACTTGATTATACCTAGAAATCTTTCAAACCTATATTAGAAATACAGGCAGTCCGACATCAAAGTACAGTAAGTTGCTTGCAAGTAACCATGGTAATCTCAGATCGAAGGAACACTTATACCCATTGGTCTTAGCTAGCTACTCTTGACAGTAGAGTGCTATATTGATCACGTTCAGTGCAGATGTACTCCTACATCTCACCTAGATGCTATACCAGTGTCTCCATATCACTTGGTTACAAGGACAATCAATGCATATGGCATACAGCGATCTACACTCGATAAGTTATCATCCTTGTTAATAACTTATTATTTGGTCATGAACAATTTAAGAACCATCCAATAAATCCTTCTTTATCGATTGATTGTGGTTCTAAGGACTTCATCATAAAGAGTTCATTTAAGGAAGATAGAAATGATGAACAGCCAAATAAATTATTATTGATTTCATTACATTTAATTTTTAGGTCAGGAATTTTGTTTGATACAACATGTTAGATATATGTGCCCTAGAAGCCAGAATTGGCTGACACTTGTAATACACTTCTAGGGGCAAAATTATAATTTTTGACTATAATCAATAAAATGGGTTATTTTCTATCACATATGTGTATTTAGTGTCTTGTGATACATCCTTTGAGTTAATGGTAATGATAATTCATATTTTCAAGAGTTGAAAATTTAAGACATGAATAATCATTATTAACTCATAAAATGCTCCCGACCATAGGATCATCACGAGGATGGTGATTGATCCGGAAGGTTGGTGTACAATCGCTTCTCTTTAGTAGATGAGTCTTGAGTCTACGGTGTGGAGACACCGGAGCGAGAGTACAGGTACTCGTTAGAGAACGAGGGCACTGAGCGTGACCACCTCGAGTAGTCATTAGGAAGTCTACCTTCTCGTCAATGACTGACTCGATGCTGCAGTAGTGTGTCTGGTTCTTTGACCTGAGGTGCATCGGCAGTTCACCTTGAGGGTGTTATAGTTTGACTACACCATTACTCGGTCTCCTAGCCATATGGAACCCTGAGGTGTATGTTGGCTATAGCATGTTCATTGTAGGAACTGGATTGCATCAAGATGGAATCTATCTACCTCGGTGGTAGAGGAGCAGCCCTATGATGATCATGAGAATCAAGTCCAGAAGCCCATGGCCATGGTAGAGTGAAATAATAGAAAGAGTTTCTATTTAGATTTTCACATTGGACTTGAATCGAATGATTACATCATATGACAGAGACTAGGGTTTGACGAGTTCACCTTAACCCTAATCTGATCGGGGCTCAAGATAGAAGAACTTAATCACACAGGTAGCTGCACCAAGAGGTTCGCATTCAGCTCTGATGGGTTGCCACCATATACTGCTAGGTGTCACTGGTGGATTTTGGGAGCAATTAGAATGATTTAGATGATCGATCATTCTAGCTGTTCGAATCAGAAGAGTTCTGATCCATCGAAAGGAGTTTCGATGATGTCGATGATAGAGATCATGACATATCCCATTACCATACAGAACTGAACCTAACTGGGTCACACAAACAAGGGTTTGAATCTGGTGATCATCAATTGAACTGATCTAGTTCAATTGATCTGAATGAGATTCAATTAGGTTCAAGGAAAATCGTGCTAGCACTCGATTGAACCTAACGTTCTTCTTTTACTATCATAAATAAGTTGTCCTGACTGAGCCAAAGGAGTTTGTGCTCAATCAGAGGCCTTCATATGGTCTGACTGGAGGTTGTCCAAGTCAGAAAAAGGTTGTCTTATTTTGTAAGACATTACCTGCCATTTTTGGTCACCTGCCATTTCTTGTTCTTTGACTTTGGTCAAAAGTCTACCTTTGACTGGTCAAATGTTGACCATTGACACTTTGACTTTTGACCACATGTCATGCACCTATTGGAGAGCTGGTGGGGGCCTTGTCCCCCTGCCAGAACCTGGCAAGGAGGAGGGCGCACGCCACCCTTGGCGTGTGCCCAAGTTGGAGGCGCCTAGGAGTCCTTGTTGGACAAGGACTCCATCTCCTTTTTGGATTCCAATTAGAGTTCTCCTAAGAACCAAGTTTGACTGGTCTTAGGTGCCCTCTAAGGAGGAATCCAGGGGACTCTATTCCCACCAATCAGATTTAGATCTGATTTCACAAAGGGTTGTGATTGGTTGGGAAGAAGAGGAGTTGGATCATGCATAGTCTATAAATAAGACCCTGCGCCCAACTCAAAGAGCAATTGAAAAATTCCACGCCCCAAGGCTGCCTCTCCTCCTCCTCCTCCATGCCAAGCCCTTCTTCTCCCTCTCCTCTCCACGTCCAAAAGAGTTTTGGATCTTGGTTGGTGCAATTCCAGATCAAGAGAAAGGCGATCAAAAGCTAGAAGGCTGCGCTGCTGCAAAGGACGACTGCTGATCTTCAAAAGAGTTTTGAAGATCCTCCAGATCAGATCCAGATCTAATTTTTGGAGATGTGATAGAGAAGAAGAGGATCTCCAGATCCAACCCTGAGTGGATACCGGTAGAGGCCAGGCACTTGCGTGGCTAGATCCAGAACCTTCCGCTGCTTACAGGATCATCAATGGGTAATAGGATTACCCAAATCAAGGTAAATTAAATTTGATTTAATTTATTAATTTTATTTTAATTATTAAAATAATAAGAATTAGATCTAAAATATTCAAGATCTGATTAGATCAAAGAAAAAAAATTTTTGAAATATATCTCTTGATTCGATCAGATCTGAACGAACCTGGTCCGGAAATCAGGATTTTTCCTTCAACTGGTATCAGAGCCAAGGTTCTAAAGTATTTAGATCTAATTTTAAATTTATTTTAATTAAAAAATAAAGTGATTTTAGATGTCACATGAGATGTGATCAGATCTAAAATTAGAAAAAATTAAAATTAAATGATTTGGATCTAAGATTAGAAAATATGCATGACTAGTTCTAAAATAGAATAGTTCTATAGAATAGTCTTGCATGTTTTTGATTTAATTCTGATTAAATCATATTTTAGATCTATTTATTTACTATTTTTTGATATTATAATTATTATAATAACATCTAAAAAATAGTAAATAAAAATTATTTAATTTTAAATATCATATGAGATATGATTGATGCATGTCTAGACTAGTTGTAGAATAGTTCTACATAATTGTCTAGATTAGAATTTATTTTGATTAGATCAATTTAAATCTAATTTTTTAGATTATTATGAGATAATTTAGATCTGAAAATATGCATGATTTCGATACATGAGATGTATGCAAAATATGCCATGATTAGATCTAATTTGTATATGAGATATATGATATAGATCTAAAACTATTTTGTAGTATTACATGTTCCTGATTAAGGCGTTCCTCTTGGCCGTCCGGTCATAAGAATGAAGAAGGGTTTAAAGGCCCTCTCCTTCCCATTCGATGGGGTGTTCTTATGATGTGTAGGGGTGCTGCGTGTTCGTCCTTAATCAGAAACCCAAAACTTACTTTCTGCAAAACCCTAGATCCTGAAACCCTAGGATTTATTGTGCATATTTTGTTTATGAACCCTACTTAATTAAGAATTAAGATTATGGAAATATTAATTAGGTCTAAAATTGAGAATTTTAGATCTAAGACATATTCATAATACTGGGTTCGGGCTTGGGTAGCTCAATTAGGTCTAAGCGGTTGATCAAACCGAATCAAGAGTTGGTTAGATGGGATCAACAATGCTTAAATTGACCAGCCTAATAGGATTAAGTCTGGGTCAAGATCGAGTCACGATCAAGCAAGACCTAATTAGGCTCAGAGGTTAGAGTCTGGATTGTAGGCTAACCCAATTGGTTCTGACTCAACAATTTGGTGTCTAAGGTAAGTTTGGCACATACGACCGACGACTGGTTTTTAATTGGAAGCTACTCGACCTGAATGCGTTCTTGTACGAGTTAATGGCATATTCCTTCCACCGGTCTCACTTACCTGGCCATATCTGTTGACACAGTTCTGATCTGAGGTGGTCAATAATCCGAGCTAACCCATGCCACTAGGTTAGTCATAATTGTTATGACTATGACAAGTCTAGTTTAATGAGACCTGAATCAATTCTCCCTAAGAAAAGATTAAGTCTGAGGTCTTCCACCATTGTAGATGTGCGGGCCCTTCCCGGGGTTGATTGTTCTCGGCTGGATACAGTGGCTCAGTTGCACCGGAAAAGATGCAACCATGTCTATTAGGCATTGGATGCTATGGGCTGGAGGATGAGTTGGGCTCAATATTTTGGATACGGTGAGAGACTCAATTAGGAATCCAGTCTATGCAAATGGTGGGTCTGACTTAACTAAGGAGTGGATCAATATTCTGGATACGGTGAGATTCATGAATTAGAGACCAAGTTTGGGTGCACCATGATTAGAGAATCATTGAACAAGAGTTGTTCACTCATTGGCTAACCCATCACCAATAACTGTTAGGTGAGGTGATGAGTCAGTTGGTGAGACCGCACCACCCACTAGAAATCATTAATCATGGAGATTTTTGCATCTCTACAGAGGGAGTGTAGGGATTGAGAAAATAGTGGGAGCTAATTTGTTTAAAAATAAAATTTCTAAATAAATTGGTCAAGTCATAATTACAGTATCTAACTAGAATCTTTGACTCTCTACAGGAAAAATGTCTGCGTCCAACCCATTGGCACGTATCCTGGACACACATAGACTGACTGGACCCAATTATAAAGATTGGCTCAGGAACTACAAAATTATTTTGGGTTCTGAGAAGTTAACCCATGTATTGGACCAGGACCCTCCCACCTTACCAGCCCGTCCATCCACTGAACAGAGAGCGCATCTCTGGAAAAAATGGATAGACGAAGATAATAAGGCCAGATATTACATGTTGGGCTCGATGTCTGATGAGCTCCAGCGCCAACATGAAGATATCGGGACTGCTCGCCAAATGTTGGCTCACCTGCAGGAGATGTTTGGTGAACAGAGTCGCGCAGCCAAATATCAAGTCACGAAATGACTTTTTAAGGCTAAGATGCGTGATGGGCAGTCAGTCCAAGATCACTGTCTGACAATGATCAAGGACATGGAAGAGCTTGAGAAGCTCGGTGTGAAGTTAGACTTGGATCTGCAGAACGATATTATTCTGCAATCCTTGACTGATGCATATGGGCAATTCATCATGAATTACCACATGCATAAACTTCAAAATTCCTTGGCCGAATTAATGAATATGCTGGTTACCGCTGAGCTTTCTATGAAAAGGTTCTAAAGGCTCAGTTCTTGCTATGGAACGGACTTCTTCCAAAAGAAAGTCTTATGGAAAGAAAAAGAAGTCTGTGAAAAAGCAAGAAGGTGGAAGGATCAAAGAAGAAGAAGGCAGAGCCGAAGAAGAAGGCCGATGTCAAAGGAAAGTGTTTCCATTGCAACAGCGACGGCCATTGGAAGCGGAACTGCCCTACTTACCTGGCCACCCTGAAGAACAAGAAGGAAGGTCCTTCTGGAGGTATGCTCGTTATTGAGTCTAACCTTACGGTTTCTTCTGCATCCAGTTGGGTGCTTGACTCTGGTTCTAGTGCTCATCTGTGCACTTCCATGCAGGGTCTTGAGGATAGCAGGAGGCTGAGGGATGGAGACATGATCCTACGCATCGGTAATGGAGCAAGAGTTGCTGCAGTAGCCGTGGGAACATACCCTCTTCGATTACCATCTGGTTTAGACTTAGTTTTGAAAGACTGTTATTATGTGCCTGCAGCTAGCAGGAATTTGATTTCTGTTTCATGCTTAGCACAAGAAGGCTATGTGATTACCTTCTTTAAGGACCATTGTAACATTCTTTATGAAAGAAATAAAATTGCAAATGGTTTTCCTTATTAATGGTCTTTATCAGCTACATATTGATGTACCTATTCTAACTATCGAGCAAAACGTGAATGCCAAACGACCTAGGGATAGTCCAAACGACAGATATCTATGGCACCTGAGATTAGGTCATATAGCAGAAGATAGGATCAACAAATTGGAGAAAAATGGGCTATTGAGTCCATTGACTTTCGAGTCATATCCAACTTGTGAATCTTGTCTTCAAGGCAAAATGACTAAACTCCCTTTTGTTGGACATGGGGAGAGGGCCACAGATCTCCTTGCCCTAGTACATACTGATGTGTGCGGCCCATTTGATGTGCCGGCTAGAGGCAATTTTGTCTACTTCATTACCTTTACCGATGATCTGTCTAGGTATGGGTATGTGTATCTTATGAGACACAAGTCTGAAGCTTTTGAAAAGTTCAAAGAATTCAGACATGAAGTAGAAAAACAAACTGGAAAAACCCATTAAGGTTCTTCGATCAGATCGAGGAGGTGAATACCTTAGCCGGGAATTCCTAGACTATCTCAAGGAAAATGGCATAGTCTCTCAATGGACTCCACCAGGAACACCTCAACTCAACGGGGTTTCAGAATGGAGAAATCGGACTCTATTGGATATGGTTCGATCCATGATGAGCTTCACAGACCTCCCTGATTTTCTTTGGGGACATTCATTGTTAACTTCAATTTATCTACTGAATAGGGTTCCCTCTAAAACCGTTCCTACCACACCGTATGAGATATGGCACGGTAAGAAACCAAGTCTGAGTCATCTCAGAATTTGGGGTTGTCCGGCTCATGTCAAAAGACAACAAGCGGACAAGTTAGAGTTTAGGTCCTTTCAGAGCTCGATTCATAGGATATCCTAAAGAGTCATTAGGATACTATTTCTACATTCCAGAAGACCACAATGTGATTGTGAGTCGACATGCCATCTTTCTTGAAAAATAGTTTATTCAAGATAGCGGCATTGGAAAGCAGATTAAGCTTGATGAGAAAGTCTCACAAGTACAACGAGCTAAGGACCAATTGGAACCAAATCAGGTTGAGCCAATAAGAACACTACCTCCTCCACCTCGTAGATCGGAAAGAGTTTTCCGTCCCCCTGAAAGATACTTAGGTATTATTTCAGAGGAAGTAGAGGAAAATGTTCCTCGTAGGTAATGGTGCTCATGGTGATGATCCCAAAACCTACAACGAGGCGATATCAGATATCGACTCCGAGAAATGGCTAGAGGCAATGCAGTCAGAAATTGACTCGATGCACTCAAACCAAGTCTGGACCTTGGTAGATCCACCAGAAGGTATAGTACCTATTGGGTGTAAATGGATCTTCAAGAGAAAGATTGGTGCAGATGGGAATGTGGAGACATTCAAGGCTAGACTAGTGGCAAAAGGTTATAGTCAACGCGAAGGCATTGACTATCAGGATACCTTTTCCCCAGTGGCTATGCTAAAATCCATCCGCACATTGCTTGCCGTTGCAGCCTATTTCGATTATGAAATATGGCAAATGGACGTGAAAACGGCATTCTTAAATGGATATCTTGAGGAAGATATCTATATGGAACAGCCGCTAGGTTTCACATCCAGTGATACTGATCACAAGGTTTGCAAGCTGCAAAGGTCCATATATGGACTTAAGCAAGCATCTCGGAGCTGGAACACTCGTTTCAATGATGTGATCAAAAAGTTTGGTTTCATCAAAAATGAAGAGGAACCATGTGTTTTCAAAAAGGTCAGTGGGAGCGCTGTTGTCTTCCTCGTATTGTACGTGGATGACATCCTCCTTATTGGGAATGATATTCCCATGTTGACAACAGTCAAAATGTGGTTGTCCAAGGAATTCTCCATGAAAGACCTAGGTGAAGCATCCTTTATTCTAGGAATTAAGGTCTATAGGGATAGACCGAATAGGATGCTAGGACTTTCACAGAAGATGTACATAGAGGAAAGTACTAAAGAGGTTTAGTATGGAAAACTCTAAGAGGGGATTAATACCCTTCAGACATGGTATTCATCTTTCCAAGAAGATGTGCCCCTAGCACACCTGAGGAAATAGAACGCATGAGCAAGATCCCTTATGCTTCTGCAATAGGGAGCCTCATGTATGCCATGCTATGTACACGACCTGATATAGCCCATGCTGTGAGTGTCACAAGCAGATATCAGTCAAATCCAGGTGAAGAACACTGGACTTCTGTGAAATGTATCCTTAAGTACTTGAGAAGAACTAAGGATATGATGTTGGTCTTTGGTAACGGAGAACTCCAAGTCCAGGGATACACAGACTCGGATTTCATGTCCGATATAGATGATCGAAAGTCGACATCTGGGAGTCTGTTTGTGTGCAATGGTGGTGCTGTCAGCTGGAAAGAGTTTCAAGCAAATGTGATAGCAGATTCCACCATGGAAGCAGAATATATCGCTGCATCAGAGGCTGCGAAGGAAGCATTCTGGTACAAGAAGTTTGCTGCAGAAATTGGAGTAATGCCATCAGATGCCATTCCTCTATACTGCGACAACAATGGCGCCATAGCCCTTGCTAAGGAGCCAAGGTCTCACCAGAAATCCAAGCACATTGAGCGGCGATACCACCTCATCCGCGATTACCTCGAGAAGGGTTACGTCGAGGTCAAGAGAGTCAACTCCACAGATAATGTGGCAGACCCACTTACAAAGCCGTTGGGCCAGCAGAAGATCGAAGCCCACCTTGAGAAGATGGGACTTAGACTTGTAGCCAATTGGCTTTAGGACAAGTGGGAGATTGTTAGATATATGTGCCCTAGAAGCCAGAATTGGCTGACACTTGTAATACACTTCTAGGGGCAAAATTATAATTTTGACTATAATCAATAAAATGGGTTATTTTCTATCACATATGTGTATTTAGTGTCTTGTGATACATCCTTTGAGTTAATGGTAATGATAATTCATATTTTCAAGAGTTGAAAATTTAAGACATGAATAATCATTATTAACTCATAAAATGCTCCCGACCATAGGATCATCACGAGGATGGTGATTGATCCGGAAGGTTGGTGTACAATCGCTTCTCTTTAGTAGATGAGTCTTGAGTCTACGGTGTGGAGACACCGGAGCGAGAGTACAGGTACTCGTTAGAGAACGAGGGCACTGAGCGTGACCACCTCGAGTAGTCATTAGGGAAGTCTACCTTCTCGTCAATGACTGACTCGATGCTGCAGTAGTGTGTCTGGTTCTTTGACCTGAGATGCATCGGCAGTTCACCTTGAGGGTGTTATAGTTTGACTACACCATTACTCGGTCTCCTAGCCATATGGAACCCTGAGGTGTATGTTGGCTATAGCATGTTCATTGTAGGAACTGGATTGCATCAAGATGGAATCTATCTACCTCGGTGGTAGAGGAGCAGCCCTATGATGATCATGAGAATCAAGTCCAGAAGTCCATGGCCATGGCAGAGTGAAATAATAGAAAGAGTTTCTATTTAGATTTTCACATTGGACTCGAATCGAATGATTACATCATATGACAGAGACTAGGGTTTGACGAGTTCACCTTAACCCTAATCTGATCGGGGCTCAAGATAGAAGAACTTAATCACACAGGTAGCTGCACCAAGAGGTTCGCATTCAGCTCTGATGGGTTGCCACCATATACTGCTAGGTGTCACTGGTGGATTTTGGGAGCAATTAGAATGATTTAGATGATCGATCATTCTAGCTGTTCGAATCAGAAGAGTTCTGATCCATCGAAAGGAGTTTCGATGATGTCGATGATAGAGATCATGACATATCCCATTACCATACAGAACTGAACCTAACTGGGTCACACAAACAAGGGTTTGAATCTGGTGATCATCAATTGAACTGATCTAGTTCAATTGATCTGAATGAGATTCAATTAGGTTCAAGGAAAATCGTGCTAGCACTCGATTGAACCTAACGTTCTTCTTTTTACTATCATAAATAAGTTGTCCTGACTGAGCCAAAGGAGTTTGTGCTCAATCAGAGGCCTTCATATGGTCTGACTGGAGGTTGTCCAAGTCAGAAAAAGGTTGTCTTATTTTGTAAGACATTACCTGCCATTTTTGGTCACCTGCCATTTCTTGTTCTTTGACTTTGGTCAAAAGTCTACCTTTGACTGGTCAAATGTTGACCATTGACACTTTGACTTTTGACCACATGTCATGCACCTATTGGAGAGCTGGTGGGGGCCTTGTCCCCCTGCCAGAACCTGGCAAGGAGGAGGGCGCACGCCACCCTTGGCGTGTGCCCAAGTTGGAGGCGCCTAGGAGTCCTTGTTGGACAAGGACTCCATCTCCTTTTTGGATTCCAATTAGAGTTCTCCTAAGAATCCAAGTTTGACTGGTCTTAGGCGCCCTCTAAGGAGGAATCCAGGGGACTCTATTCCCACCAATCAGATTTAGATCTGATTTCACAAAGGGTTGTGATTGGTTGGGAAGAAGAGGAGTTGGATCACGCATAGTCTATAAATAAGACCCTGCGCCCAACTCCAAAGAGCAATTGAAAAATTCCCATGCCCCAAGGCTGCCTCTCTCCTCCTTCCTCCATGCCAAGCCCATCTTCTCCCTCTCCTCTCCACACCCAAAAGTAGTTTTGGATCTTGGTTGGTGCAATCCAGATCAAGAGAAAGGCGATCAGAAAGCTAGAAGGCTGCGCTGCTGCAAAGGACAACTGCTGATCTTCAAAAGGTATTTTGAAGATCCTCTAAATTAGATTCAGATCTGATTTTTGGAGATGTGATAGAGAAGAAGAGGATCTCCAGATCTAGCCTGAGTGGATACCAGTAGAGGCTAGGCACTTGAATGGCTAGATCCAGAATCTTCCGCTGCTTATAGGATCATCAATGGGTAATAGGATTACCCTATGTCAAGGTAAATTATATTTGATTTAATTTATCTAAATTTATTTTAATTATTAAAATAATAAAAATCAGATCTAAAATATCTCAAATCTGATCTAGATTAAAAAAAATATTTAAAATATATCTCTTCATCCGATCAGATCTGAACGAATCTGGTCTGAAAAATCTTGATTTTTCCTTCAAATCAGAATGATATTAAATATCTTATCTTCCACTTGAGTTTGTAGAACTCAGTTTTGAGGCCTTAGGAAATGGGTCGGTCAAGTTCTTCTTTTCCATCGATCTTCTAAAGATCGACATCATCCTGATTAAAAATCAAAGGTAATAGCAATGCAGAATATGTTGGTTCTTCGATTCTTTAGTCTGAGCTATAGCTCCAATGCCATGATAGGACTGGACCATCGGTGGAGGGTGCCACTTCCAACCTACTAATGAACCTCAGCAACTATACAGCTTACATGGCAGTATCATAAGCCACGATGTCTCTACATCACTAACTAAATAGGCTAAAGTATTCTGCTTGGAACCTTTCCAGCAAATTGCTCCTACAATTAGGGTATGAGCCAACATTCTCTAGTTGTCATCTTGTTCTGACTGAAATTAAAATATCCACATATTTAAAGTCAATACTTCCATATTTGAGTCACTAGACCTTAGTATTTTTTCAATACCTAAGAATTGTCTATACAATCTTTCGGTGGCTCTCACTTGGATCAGATTAGTATCTGCTCACTACCTCTAGTGAGTATACCATATCTGGTCACATACATGGAGAAATAAGATGACAGCTAAAGCTTTATTCTTTGCAATGCTGGGATGTCATTCCCAATTAAGAGAATTTCATCTATAGACAACACAAAGAATAACACTACAAAATATTTTATCCAATTACAAATAAAGAATTTATCTTTGTTCATAACAAAGGCATACGTTCAAAATGTATGTTCTAATTCTGAGGTAATAGCCAAACTAGCTTTAAAGTCTTTACCTTCTCGTCTACGCTACTCTGATTCTTTTGAAAATCCATTCACATCTAATGGATTTTATCCCTTCAGGTGAATCAACTAGTGTCCATACACTATTGATTTCCATGGACTTTAATTTATATCATGTTGCTCTAGATCATTGCATTGTATCCTTATGGGTGATCGAATCCTTCTTGTTTTCATCGAGCTTAATAGGCATCCTGGACCTAGATACTGAAGTATCTATCTAGATGATGCGGTACTCTACTAAATCTTCTTAAAGGTGGTACTTTAATGGACTCCAGATTTGATTTGATCAAATCTGGTTCTTTAAGTTTACTAGATTACGTCGGTTCTTTTCTACCAGTCAAACTTTTTCAAGTTCAACTTGATAGGCATCAATTCCTTCTTTAAGGAACTCCTTTCCAAAAGAAATGCCTTACTACTGATGAACATCTTAAGTTTTTTAGCATAGTAGAATTAATAACCCTTAAATACTTATTGGACCAGGATCCAAGTTTATCTGTGTGCAAATATATGACATAGGCCGATCAACTCCAAATCTGAAAGTAAGAGAGTCTAGATCTACACTTGATCCATATCCCATATGGAATCTATGTGACATATTTACTTAGAACCTTTTTCAGAGTAAAACTAGTAGCCACAAGAGCACAACCCTGAAACAGCCAGATAAGTGAACCCTATAGTGGATTGAACCATGCCTAACAAAGTTCAATTTCTTCTTTCAGATACACTGTGTTCCGAAATGAAATCCACTTGAGAGAGAATTCAATTCTCTCCTAGATATGTCAAAAACTCACTGAATAAGTATTCGCCTCCTCGATCCAATCGAAGAGTTCTAATACCTTTTTAGTTTATTTTTTTATTTCATTATTGAATCATTTGAACATTTTAAATAATTCAGACCAGATGCAGCCATGCCCTAATAGGTTATCTGTAATGAAATATTAGTATCTTCCTTTGGCACTTAAGTTCATAAGTCCACATACATCACTATGTATGAGACTTAGAACTTTATCGGCTCCTTCATCTTTTTCAGTAAAAGGTAATTTTGTCATTTTCTCAAGAAGACAGGATTCATAGGCTATCAATGATTCACAATCATTGATGTCGAGGTTTCCCTCTCAAGCTAATCCATTTATCCTATTCTTGTCAAGATGACTAAGCCTATAATGCCAAAGATAGATATCCATGACATAATCTAACTTGGATGTGTACATTACACTTAACAGGCTGTATAAATATTAAATATTATTTTTTTATTATCCATGTATTACTATAATATTATTCATAATAATATCACAACAATCTTCTTTATTGATAAATGATAATCATCTCTGACCAAAAGGCCATCAGAGATCGCATTTATCATAAATGATGAACAATAGTGACAATCACTCAAAATGACATCTATTGAAAATAAGCTTGATAAATCCTAAAGCTAGGATTGGAACAAGACTTCCATCCCCAACGTTCAGATATTTCTCACCATTTTCAAATATCCCACTTACTTGTAGTCTTTGCAATAAATTATATAAGACTACCGGCATCTAATACCCATATAGTAGAATTATTTATAGAGAAATTTTAAGGTATTATCATATAACATCTTTAATGAGCAACTTTTTCTCCTTTCTCTTATTCAGCTTATTGTGATAAAGTGAAGCAAGATAATTGTTCTTTCTATGACCCTGCTTCTAACATTAGAAGCACTATGCCTGATTTGGGTTAACCTTAGACTAATTATTTTGATTGGGCTTAGAAGCCCCAGTATGAACCCATTCGTACTGCTGAACCAAATTCTACTCTCGATACTAATTATCAAAATTGGGTCCCATAAGTCATCACTGTCTAACAATGATAAGAGCAATTAGGATTTAGCCTTAATTTGAGAAAAGAGAACATTGACCTAAGTATATAAATTATATTAAGCCTAAAGATTTAGACTTTAGTCTAAAGGTTCTTCCACTATTTTATTCAAATTGATAGCCTTTACCTCCAATTCGGAGAATTACTTTAATTCCCTAGTAGGTACTAGAATCCACATAGACTACACATAAGTCCAACTATGGTTGGTCAATCCATGTACATCTAAGGGTAGGTTCATAACCAATTGTTTCTCCAAAAAATTTCTAGTAATTTAATTTTACTCAAAAATCTAATCAGTAGGCCAGGGCCTCCACTGTAAGAATCCGGTTAGGTCCAACCATTAATATGAGCATACTTGGTGCATCTAACTAACGAATGATTAAGTCCAACTATGATTGGTCAACCTAACCACCATTAGAGAGACACATCCAAATCGTCATATGATGAATGATAATTCCATTAGTCTACAAGCACCAGGCCTATGAGCCTCTAATGATTATTGAGTTAATGGACTCATTATCAAACACCTTAATGGGAGGCTATGACTCGGTTATCTCCATAACTTCATCATTTTAAGGACCTAATAATTTTAGAGAATTTAAATTATTAGTAATTTAAGGATAGAAAGGATATGGACCAATTTACTCCCACTGATTTCACTTAGTCAGGTCTCCCACTGACTTCATAAGTCACTGATGAGGATTATGATCAATTTTGGTCCATGGGCACCTATATCAGTCTTACTGAATGAAATCAGTCTCACTAATTTTCTATGTAACATGGGTTAGCTCGAATCAATAAGCAACCTAATCGAAATCTGATTAACCACATTGGCCAGGTAAGTGAGATCGGTGGAAGGGTCTGCTAAGGCTTGCCTTAGACACCATCAAAAATGGTCAGGTAAGTGGACTGCCAATTAAAAACCATCGATCTGAAATGCCAGACTTACCTTAGATATCAATTGGTTTGTCAGCTTTGATTTGGTTTGCCTAAAGACTTGGGCTCGATCACCGAGTCACGATCAGGTCCATTTGTTAGATATATGGACTTTGATCAACTACAACTATTGAATTATTCTATAGAAAAAAAATAATCTAATTTTAATTAACTATTAATTAGGTTTGATCAATTTCTTAACTAAGTCCATATTTAATCTAACCCTAGGTCTAACCCTGTTAATGACCTGATCAAAACTAACCCATTTAACCTTTAACCCAAGTTTTATGAAATTATCTTAGGATCTTCAAATCACAAACCTAGATCCTAAACAATCACTTAATTCTTAATTAAGTTCAAAGTTTGGATTTATAGAACCTCAAAACTAGTTTCTAATTTTATTATTTAAAATATTGTTAAATTATAAATAATTTATATTGAATCATATTCAATACATGATTTTAGATCTAATTTACTTCATTATTTAGATCATATCCTAGGATTTTAAATCTAGGGTTTTGCAGAAAGTAAGTTCTCAATTTAAATTCTACAAAATAAATATGTCATACATATACATTCTAAATTCAAAACAAAAATTACATATCAATATATGCAATAAGAGGATCTAGATCTAAATATAAAACACATCATGTGGATCAAACCATAAATTACTTAAAATTAGATTTAAAATCTAAAAATAAATCATAAATTATTTTAGATCTCATCTAACACATTTATGACTTAGGTTTCTCAGATCAGCATATACTAGGACAATCTTTCCACTGTAAGGGATAAACCTTATAGTAGGACAACCTTATGGCAGTATGTGCAATTCTAATATTATTTGGATCTAATCTAAATAATCTAAAATAGATCAAATATCTATTTAATTTTAAATTTAAATCAAAAAATTAAATCATAAATTTTCTTAGATCTAATCTAAATTATTCATGATTCAGATTTAGATCAGCACATACTAGGACAACCTTTTCATTATAAGGGGTTAACCTTACAACAGGACAACCTTATGGCATTATGTGCGATCTTTAATTAATTTTAATTTTTAGATTTAATCTAATGCAAATATGATCATGTTATAAAATAACCTAGTGTTGGAAATATGTGCTCTTCCCACATGGATCGACGTGGCCACTGGTGATTAGCCAAACAATCAAGAAAGTACTTCTTAGAGATCTCTGTGGAAGCATGATCAAATAAATCAAGAAATAGAGAAAAAGAGAAGAAGAGATTTTTGAAAGAAAAAAGCTTTTATTCAGCATATTTCAGCACTCTTACAATCTTGACCTATTTTTAGTATATATACTTTACAAAGGATCAAGCCCAAGCTCATAGAAAAACTTTCCAAACCCAAACAACCCACATACATAAAATAATAACCCATGAAAATAGAGCCGGCCCAGTTTCAGACCGAGTTGGCTAACCTACAACTGGGTTGGCAGTTATGTACCATGCCAACAGCCCCAAAATGCTACTCTTTATCTGAATTTTTCTTTGAAACCTAGTCAACCCAGTCCTGGATTGAGCCAACCCAATCTTGGATTGAGCCAACTCAGTCTCAGAGTGAGCCGACCTAGTTTCTAAACTTTACTATTAAGACTGATTCTTCTTTCGGCTTGCTCCCATTTTCTCATGACCTATCCTCTCATATTTTCAAGACTTGGGAGTGCCACTTTTGAGCTCACATTCTCTACTTTAGTTCTTCCAAGTCCTTGTGAACTCATCTCTTCTCAACAGACCCATCCGTGCCACACATCTTTGAAAGCTGTCTCTGGAGAGTACCTTCGTGAGTGCATCAGACTGATTCTCCTTAGTATGGACCTTCATTAGTTCTACTTCACCTTCTTCTATCAGCTCTCTGATCCTATGGTACCTCACGTCTATATGCTTTGTGCGTGCATGATAGACTAGGTTCTGTGCCAACAATAGAGCACTCTGACTATCACTGAATAGTGTAACCTTGCACTGCTCCACCCTCAACTCATCAATCAGCCTTCTAAGCCAACGAGCTTCCTTTTCAGCCTTTATTATCCCAATGTACTCGACCTTTATGGTAGACAAGGCCGTGATTGGCTGAAGGGTTGATCTCTAAGACATCGGTCTACCATATACGCAGAAGAGGAATCCAGTAGTAGACCTCCTTGTATCAAGATCACCAGCATAATTTATATCAACAAACACTTCCAAAGGATTTGAACCTTCACACATCTTCATAGATTATTCTTTAAATTCTTTCAACTACCCACCAAACACCAAACCATAATCCTTTGTTCCATGTAGATATCTCAATATCCATTCTAATGCTTTCCAATGTTTCTTCCCAGGGTTAGCCATGTATCTACTAACCGTGCTCACAGCATGTGCTATATCTGGTCTACAGTACACTATGGTGTACATCACACTACCTACAATATTTACATAAGGGACTCATTCCATATACTCTCTCTCCTCTTCTGACTGGAGGCACTGTAACTTAGAGAGAGACATATGGCTCGACAATGGCGTCTCTATAGGTTTGGCCTTCTTCATCCCAAACCTCTCCAAAACCTTTTGGACATACTTTTCTTGTGACAAATAGAGCACTCCTTTGCACCTATCTCTGCAAATCTTCATTCCAAGAATTTTTTCAGCTGGACCTAAATCTTTCATCTCAAATTCAGATGATAATGCTCTTTTCAATCTTTTCATAGCATCTATGCTTGTACTAGCTATGAGCATATTATCTACATACAATAATAGGTACAGGACATCCTCCTCATCTACATCTTTGACGTAGACACAACAATCATATTCATATCAGTTGAAACCCAGGCTCAAAACAAGCTATCAAACCTTCAGTACCACTGACGAGGGGATTATTTCAAGCCATACAAAGACTTTTTGAATAAACATACCTTTTCTTCTTGTCCCATCTCCATGAAACCATCTGACTACTTCATGTAGATTCTTTCCTCCAAAGTCCCATGAAGGAAAGCTGTCTTCACGTCCATCTATTTCAATTCCATATTATGTTGTGCCACAAGTGACAGCAAAACTCGAATAGATGTATGATGCACCACAGGAGAGAATTTCTATGTAGTTAATCATTTCCTTTTGTCAGTATCCCTTTGCTACCAGCCTTGCTTTGAATTTGACTCCACCTTATTCTGAAGGTGCTTCTTTCTTTATGAACACCCACTTTGAGCTAATAGGTTGAGCACCCTCTGGAAGATCCACCAGCTGCCATGTCTGATTCTTCTCAAGTGATTCCATCTCCTCTATCATGGCCTACATCCATGAATCATGATCCTCAGTCTCCATGGCCTCTACGTAATTCTCTGGATCTCCATTAGCAGTGATGAGTGCATAGGAGATAACCTCATTAATGCCATATCTGACCGATCTCCTAATAGTATGCTGGGGCTTGTGCAAAGTCACTTCCACTGGCACATCTCTGCCTGATATCTGTGGCTGCTCCTGTACATCTGTCTGAACTACAGACCCTCCATGCTGATTTTTAATCTGAGACAATACTTTTCTGCCTAGCTCCACCTCAACAGGAACACTCCTGTAAGTGGATGTAACCTACATGCCATCATTCTCTGATTGGCCACTACTGTTCACCTTTGTTTCTCCAGTTCCATCTATCCCAGACCATCTCAAGATGCTCTTCTCATCAAAGATCACGTCCCTGCTAATCACTGACTTCTGTGCCTGAGAGTTTTACAGTAGGTACCCCTTGACTTCTTGTGGATACTCTATGAATGTCATCTTTTGAGATTTTGGATCCAATTTGCTCCTCTCGGTTGCCTCCATATATGCATATGCTGTGCAACCAAAGACTTTCAGGTGGTCAAGCTCCACCTTCTTTCCACTCTAGATCTCTTCTGAAATGCCTCCATTCAGCTTATAGTGAGGGGACCTGTTCACAAGAAAATAAGAAAAAGTTAGAGCATCATCCCAAAAGAACTTTGGGAGTGATGTCTGTGGCCTCAAACTTCATGCCTTCTCGATCAGTATTCGGTTTATCCTCTCCACGACACCATTCTACTAGGGAGTCATCCTCACCGTTTAATGATATTTAATGCCATTTTCCTCATAGTACCTTCTGAACTCTAGGTTAGTATACTCCCCTCCATTGTCTGACCTCAGATACTTTATCTATCTCCCTGACTCTTTCTCTACTTTAGCTCTTCAAGCTCTAAATCGGGCAAACGTCTCTAATTTTTCTCTAATCAGATAAATCCATACCTTTCTTGAGAAATCATCAATGAAAGTAACAAAGTATTTTGCCTCGCCTCTAGCTGATACAGGAGCTGATCCCCACACATCTGAGTGCACTAAATCTAGTACTCCCTCGCTGCACTTCGTACTTCTGGCAAACTTTATCCTATGCTGTTTGCCAAAGATACACGACTCACAAAGATCTATGCCCTTCATCTTCAAGGCTAGGATCATACCTCTTCTGCTTAGTTCTATGAGCCCACGGTCACTCATATGACCCATCCGATAGTGCCATAGCCGATATAAAATCTGCTCCTCCTGTGCCGCTGCTAGCACCCCTATACTATCATTTACCATTGAGCCTTCCATTCTATAAAGATTGTTGTTCAGTCTTCTACCTCTCATCATCACCAAAACTTTCTTGAAAATTTTCAGACATCCACTCCCAACCTGGCTATTAAAAGAATAACCCTACTCCTCCAAGTAGCCCAAAGATATCAAATTCTTTTTCAACTCTGGTACATGCCTGATATTTGATAATGTATGATTGATCTCATCATACATCCTCATCCTGATAGAGCCAATTCTAGCTACTTTGCATGGGTAATCATCTTCAAAACTGACACTTCCACCATCGGCCTTCTGGTAGGTAGCAAACCACTCTCGATGAGAAGTATAGTGGTGTGAGCATGCTGAATCTAATATCCACAAAGTATCGCACTCTGTGGATCCACTGATATAACTAGCAGGTCTTCTCCACTGCTCACAGAAGTTGTATCATCTCTCTTGCTGGCCTTTTCTTTTTCTGATCTCAAAAGGGGACAATCTCTTCTCAGGTATTCAGGCTAATGACATTTATAATATTTAAATGTCATCTTCCTTTGATCGCAAGACTTTGACTTACCCTTGGATTTTTCTCTTATCTTCTCATTTGATCTTTCTTGTCTTTCATTCACAGTCAAGATCTCAGACTTAGGGTCTTCCTTGCAGATCTTCTCTCTTTGCTCATTTGATCTGAGCATACCAACAACCTCTTCATAGTTTAGGGTCTCCTTTTCATGAACTAGAGTTGTTATGAGACCATCATACATGAAGAAAAATCTTGATTTCTCGGACCAGGTTCGTTCAGATCTGATTGGATCAAGAGATGTATTTCAAAAAAATTTTTCTTTGATCTGAATTAGATCTAGAATATTTCAGATCTAATTTTTATTATTTTAATAATTAAAATAAAATATAGATAAATTAAATCATATTTAATTTACCTTAATGTAGGGTAATCCTATTACCCGTTGATGATCCTATAGCAGTAGAAGGTTCTGGATCTAGCCACTTAGGTTGGATCTAGAGATCCTCTTCTTCTCTATCACATCTCCAAAAATCAGATCTAAATATGATTTGGAGGATCTTCAAAATAGCTTTCGAAGATTAGCAGTTGTCCTTTGCAGCAGTGCAGCCTTTTAGCTTTTTGTTGCAACTTAGATCCCAAACTACTTTAGGTGTGGAGAGGAGAGGAAGAAGATGAACTTCGCATGGAGGAAGAGAGAGGCAGCCTTAGGGTATGGGACTTGTATTTCTTTTTGAGTTGGGCACAGGGTCTTATTTATAGACTATGCGTGATCCAACTCCTCTTCATCCCAACCAGTCATAACGCTCTATGAAATCAGATCTAAATCTGATTGATGGAAATAGAATCCCTTGGATTTATCCTTAGATGGCACCTAAGATCAGTCAAAGTTGATTCTTAGGAGGAGTCTAAATGGAATCCAAAAAGAAGATGGAGTCCCTATCCAACAGGGACTCCTAGGCGCCTCCTACTTAGACGCACGCCACCCTTGGCGTGCACCCTCCTCCTTGCTAGCTTCTGGTAGGAGGACAAGCCCCCACCAGCTCTCCAATAGGTGCGTGATATGTGGACAAAAGTCAAAGTATCAATGGTCAACATTTGACCAGTCAAAGATAAACTTTTGACCAAAGTCAAAGGACGAGAAATGGTAGGTGACCAAAAATGGTAGGTATTGTCTTACAAAATAAGACAACCCTTTTCTAATCTGGACAGGCTCCAGTCAGACCAAGTGAAGGCCTCTGATCGAGCACAAACTCCTTCGGCTCAGTCAGGATAACTATTTATGATAGTAAAAGAAGAACGTTAGGTTTAATCGAGTGCTAGCATGATTTTCTTGAACCTAATTGAATCTCATTCAGATCAATTAAACTCGATTAGTTTAATTGATGATTACCAGATTCAAACTCTTGTTTGTATGACCCAGTTAGGTTTAGTTCTGTATGGTAATGGGATATGTCACGATCTCTATCATCGACATCATCGAAACTCCTTTCGATGGATCAGAACTTTTCTGATTCGAATTGCTAGAATGATCGATCATCTAAATCATTCTAATTGCTCTCAAAATCCACCAATGACACCTAGCAGTATATGGTGGCAACCCATCAAAATCCACCAGTGACACCTAGCAGTATATGGTGGCAACCCATCAGAGCTGAATGCAAACCTCTTGGTGCAGCTACCTGTGTGATTAAGTTCTTCTATCTTGAGTCCCGATCAGATTAGGGTTAAGGTGAACTCGTCAAACCCTAGTTTCTATCATATGATGTAATCATTCGATTTAAGTCCGATGTGAAAACCTAAATAGAAACTCTTTCTATTATTTCACTTTGCCATGGCCATGGGCTTCTGGACTTGATTCTCATGATCATCATAGGGCTACTCCTCTACCACCGAGGTAGATAGATTCCATCTTGATGCAATCCAATTCCTACAATGAACATGCTATAGCTAACATACACCTCAAGATTTCGAATGGCTAGGAGATCGAGTTATGGTATAGTCAAACTATAACACCCTCAAGGTGAACTATCGATACACCTCAGGTTAAAGAACCAGACACACCACTGCAGCATCGAGTCAGTCATTGATGAGAAGATAGTCTTCCTAATGACTACTCGAGGTGGTCACGCTTAGTGCCCTTGTTCTCTAATGAGTATCTGTACTCTTGCTCTGGTGTCTCCACACCATAGACTCAAGAATTATCTACTAAAGAGAAGTGATTGTACACCAACCTTTTGGATCAATCATCATCCTCGTGATGATCCTATGGTCGGGAGCATTTTATGAGTTAATAATGATTATTCATGTCTTAAATTTTTAACTTTTGAAAATATGAATTATCATTACCATTAACTCAAAGGATGTATCACAGACACTAAATACACATATGTGATAGAAAATAATCCATTTTATTGATTTTAGTCAAAATTATAATTTTGCCCCTAGAAGTGTATTACAAGTGTCAGCCAATTTTGGCTTCTAGGGCACATATATCTAATAATATGAATCTGAGGGAGAACATAATAGCAGCAATGCCCGATCTTCCTCATCGATCTTCACATCCAAGCTCGTCACCTCATAACACACATGATTGAACCTTTGGATATGTGCAATAAGATCTCCGCCTTCGGGCATCCTCAAACTATATAGCTATTTCTTCAACCATAGTTTGTTCGTCATGTTTTTCCCCATCTATGTGTTCTCCAGTCTCTCCCAGAGCCCCTTTGTCATAGTCTCTATGCAAACCTCGGGCAAAATCTGATCGACCAAGCACATCCGGATTGTGCTAGAAGTAATTTCTTCCAACTCTTCTTAATCCCCAGTATTGATCTTTTTTGATCTTTCTTTTGTCAAGACCTTGTACATCCTCTACCAAACCAATAAGTTCTTTACTCTTTGCTGCCATAGAGTAAAGTTTCCCTTGCCATTGAACTTCTCAAAATTCACCTTAAATCCACTTGATCCCATAACTTCAAACAAGTCAAGAATAGATCCCTAACATCCTTCACGATCACACACCAGTTAAACTACCCTTCATAAAAAATCTAACTAGCCCTAGATCCTCTTTCCAAACTTCTGTATCACCATTCCTCCATGGAAACAATCTCTACCTCAATCTGGAGACAACCATGAAGTAAACTAGAAGTTTTTCGGATAAAACCTAGTGCAATAGATCCTGGATGTAGTAAACCCTAGGTGTCTTCCTTCCTTCCACACAACACCACTCTGATACTAAATGTTAGGAATATGCACTCTTTCCACATGGATCAGTGTGGCCATCAGTGATTAGCCAAGTAATCAAGGAAGAACTTCTTAGAGATCTCTATGAAAGCATGATCAAATAAATCAAGGAATAGAGAAGAAAAGAAGAAGAGATTTTTAGGATAAAAGAGCTTTTATTCAGCATATTTCAGCACTTACAATCTTGACCTATTTTCAGTATATATACTTTACAAAGGGTCAAGCCCAAGCTCATAGAAAAACTCCCCAAACCCAGACAACTTACGTATATAAAATAATAACCCACGAAAACTAAGTCAGCCTAGTTTCAGACTGAGTCAGCTAACCTGCGACTGGATCAGCTTAGTTCTAGACTGAGCCGACCCAGTTGTGTACCATGCTAATGATTCAAAAATACTGCTCTCTATCTAGATTTTCTCTGAGACCTAGCTGACCCAATCCTGGACTGAGCCGACCCAATTTTTAACTAAGTTGGCTCAGTCTCAGAGTGAGCCGACCTAGTTTCTGAACTTTACTATTGAGATTGATTCTTCTTCCGACTCGCTCTCATCTATTCATGACCTACCCTTTTATGTTTCCAAGACTTGGGAGTGCCATTTTTGAGCTCACACCTAGATGCTATGATACCACTATTGGAAAACATGCAGAGTTTTGTGCATAGATTTCAAAATATTTTTAAAATATAGAGCAATGGAAGATATAGATTAAACTATTTAATCTACAACATGCATGTAATCAAATTACAAAATCCTACATCAAGGAACTATAACATGTTATGATGTAAATATAAATCTAAAATTAAATTAATTATAAGTGGTATTGATATGAATACCTAAATCTAGAATAATTCTAGATCTAACCCTAGATCGCATCTAGATCACCAAGAGATCAGATCTTTTACCTTTGCATGGATTGAGAACTCTACGGTTGAGTCTATTGTTGACTTTAGAGCTGCATAAGCATCCGACCTCTACAAGTGATCCACACGAACCTACAACATAAATCAAAGGTTCGTCGAACGAAGATCCGCTCGTAGTGCTATCTTCTCGCGGATGCCTCTTAATGGTTAATCAAATACATGTTCTTCGAACTCTTGGATACTCTAAGAGATGAAGAACACGAGGAGGAATAAGAAAGAAATTCAATCCTTGAATCTTCCAAAAATCAAAAAATAAGAATACCAAAAAATAAATCCTAAGAGAAGATAAATCTTCTCCTTCAAGACATCAATGGTTGATGTCTTGAAAACATCTCTATGCTAGGACAAGAGGAGACCTTCTCCTCTAGTATTTTTTTTAAGTTTTTAGATCTAATATTTTTGATTTTAATCATATAAAATTTTCATAAAAATTGAAAAAGAAATATTCTCCAAGAAATCCTAAGAGAAGATCTTTCTTCTCTTCTCCTTCTCTCATCAGGACATGATCAGATCATATCCAAAAAATAACACCATTCTCCAACAACTTGGGGCACTCATCCCCATACCCAAATCCTCTCTCTCTCTCAAATTCTATGATATAAAAATTATAAATAAAATAAGAAGAGAGAAACATAAAAGAAAAAATATAAGAGAAGACAATCTTCTCTTACCTTATCTCTTCAAGACATCAACCTTTGATGTCTTAATTAAAGGTACTTATCTATGAATCTTAGTGCAACAAATACTCCATGCCTTCTCCTCCTTTTTCTATGATTTTTATAGGATTTTTTATGTCCTCTATCCATCTCAAAAGAGGCGTCCACCTTTTATTGCATGACTAGGTCAAAACCTAGTCAAAGGAGGACTTCTATGGGGTGTCCAACTCTTGGATGCCCCTCTCTTGATTTTTCTCATGAGAACCATCAAATTCACATCCCAAAAACTTGGGAGAAGAGTGGAGAATTTAAATATGGCATGGGTTAAGTGGGCGCACAATAGGGGAAGAAGTTTTGGTCAAAGGGGCTCTTCCAAGTAGGAAACAAATTCCAACTTCTTCCAACTGTTGACCAAGTCATAATAAATTTCCAAAAATATGAATTATGGGATGTGGAAGGCCTTCTTGGGCATGGAAATACATGTGAAAAAATTAGGAATTAATTAAGGTGGGTGTGAGGTCTTAGGCACAAGAGAAAGAGAGAGAGTCCCAGTCCAACTAGGACTCCTCTTGTTTGACTAGGATGAAATAGTTTTGAACCTAGTTTAAATCTAATTTAAATTAGATCAAATGCAACCTAATTAAGGATGATCCTAGTCTAACTAGGAGCCTAATTAAATTAGATTAAATCAAGATTTAAATCTGATTTAAATGCTAAGTCAATTAGGTGCACCCAAGTCCTAGTCAAATAAGGAGTTGTTCTTTCTTGCAATTGGCTTATCCAATAAACCAACTAGACTTAATTTAATTAAGTTCAAACTAATTTTAATTGAATCTAATTCAATTAGACTTGATCTCATCCTGATTGCTCAATCAAATTGAGCCAATTAACAATCTAATTGCTAATCAATCCTCCTGCAACACTTGCATTAGGTCAAACATCAATCGCATTGAATGTTTGACCTTGAAATAATTCTCAATCATCGATTAACCATTTGATCAGGTTATAGCTCTAATGTTTATGACTCCATAGGTTCGAACCTAAGCTGGTAGTATAGAAATCAATTTCTGTACCAATTGAAGTTACCATCTAGTAATGATTCTCGATGTCTGGAAAGGTCGAATATATGCAAAGCAACATTCTTAGAACCCCGGCCCATGGTTACCATATAATTCATCCCTATGATCAATAATGCTCAAGACAACTTCAAGTATGCTATCAAACACTCATACAACTCATCTCTATTATGTCTCAAAATTTTGCAAATCCCATGACACCTCACAAGGATTACCCAGGCCCAGGTTTTGCTAAATTAAAACACAGCGAGTCATTCTTTTCCTGAAGTTAATCAGGAGTGGTCAATCCCATCTTGACTCACACATCAATTTTATAAGTACTTGACTATATCTAAAAATCTTTCAAATCTATATTAGAAATACAGGCAGTCTGGCACCAAAGTATAGTGAGTTGCTTGAAAGTCACCATGGTGATCTCAAATCGAAGAGACACTTATACCCATTGGCCTTAGCTAGCTACTCTTAATAGTAGGTGCTATATTGATTGTGTTCAATGCAGATATACTCCTACATCTTATTTGGATGCCATATCAGTGTCTCCACATCACTTGATTATGAGGATAACCAATGCATATGGCATACAGTGATCTACACTCGATAAGTTATCATCCTTGTTAATAACTTATCATTTGGTCGTGAACAATTTAAGAACCATCCAATAAATCCTTCTTTATTGATTGATTATGGTTCTAAGGATTTCATCATAATTTAGGAGTTTATTTAAGAAAGATAAAACTTTTATGATGAACCAGCCAAATAACTATTATTATTAGATAATTCATAAACTAATTCCAATCATCTACTACTTAGATGATTGGCTTTAGGACATTTTTTCAACAACAAAAATTTTTAAAATTTTCTAACTTGGTCTAATCAAATCTATGAGTTCTTAGATCTGACCAAGATAATCTGATATTAAATATTAAATTAAAATTACATCTAATATTATTTTAGTATCTGATTGGATAATCTAATTATTCTATCGATGATCCTGATGCTCCCAAGATCCTGGATCAAGCCATGTGCATGCCTGGCCTCTACCAGAGTCCACTCAGACTAGATTTGGAGGTGCTCTCCTTCTAGATCTAAACTCCAAAAATCAAATCTTAAGTCCATTTGCAGATCCTTCAAAACAACTTCTGAAAGATGTGTGCTCGTCTCATGAACTGGTTGTATCTTTTCCTGATCTTTTCGCCAATGGAACTTGGATCTTCTCTCACTGCTTTACCCAACCACTTGGGCATGGAGAAGAGGGAGAGGAGGAAGATGAGGGGGCATGGAGATGAATAAAGTGGCAGGGCTTTGCTGTATGTTATTTAGATGCACAATAGGTTTGCGCAGGGCCCTTTAAATAGACCAAACATAGAGTCCCTTTGTATTCAACTTTGAACAGGTCAAAGATGACATGTAGAAGGACTCTGTATTAGATCTCCATGCCCCACCCTTTAATTCTCATGATTTTGTCACACAAAATTTAGAGATAAATGGCATGAATTAGACGGATAAGAAGCAAGGTGGTGCGAGCAACTAATCCTTAGAGACTTTGATCTCATCAAGTCTCTTTAATCTAATCAAATCAAATTTGACTGGGTCAATGCCTTATCCTGATGGGATGTATGCCTAGGGGGACATGCATATTCTCCTCTTATGCCGAAACCATTTGGGAATGCATGCCCCAGTCCTTTCTTTCTAACATTAGGGTCAAAGATGAAAGTTTGACCCTTGCCAGAAATCGAAATCGGTAGGTAACAAGAATTGGCAGGTGTTGTCTTAAAATCATCTAATGAATTAAGACAATCCTTTTCTAACCTAAAATAGCTCCAGTCAAGATTTTTGAGTGAGTCAAATGAAGAAAAAATCTTAGTTTCTCGGATCAGGTTCGTTCAGATCTGATTGGATCAAGAGAGATATTTTAAAAATTTTTTCTTTTAAATCTAGATCAGATCTGAGATATTTCAAATCTAATTTTATACATCTAATAAAAATAAAAATAAATTAAAATAGATTTAATTTTATACCTTATTGTTGGATAATCAGATTATCCTGTGATGATCCTGTTGATTGCTTGAGGTTTTGGATCTAGCCACGCAAGTGCCTGGCCTCTACCGATATCCACTTGGCCTAGATCTAGAGATCCTCTACTTCTTTATCACTTCTCTAAATATCATATCTAAATCTGATTTGGAGGATATTCAAAACTTTTTTTGAAGATCGGGTATCATCTCTTGCAGTAGTGTTGCCTTCTTCCTTTCTCGTCACCTTTCTCTCGCCTGGATCACACCAAACTGAAGCCCAAATCTTCTTAGGCATAGAGAGGAGAGAGGCAACCTGAAGATAGCATGGAGGTGGGAGAGGGATAGCCTTGTGGTGTGGGCAATGGTCTAAGCTCTCTAAAAGTAGGCATAGATAGCGTTTATATAGACCCTATTGCGCCATGTAGTGCCACATCATCCCGGCCAATCATGTCGCTTCGTGCAATCAGATCTAAATCTGATTGATGGGATGACATCACCTAATCTAATTAGATAAGAGTCTCTCTAAATCATCCTTAGATGGCACCTCAGACTGGTCAAAGTCCAATCTTTGATGCCACCTAGGTAGAATCCCTGAAGTAATTGGAGTCCCATCTGTATAGGACTCCAGGCACCTCTATCCATGGGCGCACGCCTCCCTAGGTGTGCACCCTTGATCCACCTACTTTTTAGTAGATTGACTGGTCCAAAATCAATCTCGTATGGATGCATGCCACATGGGCAGATGTCTAAGTATCAAAGGTCAACGTTTGACCAAAGTCAAAACATAAGAATTAGCAGATAACGAAAAATGATAGGTATTGTCTCAAATTTATCTCATAAAATAAGATAATCCTTTTTTGACTTGGATAAGTTTCAGTCAGATCAAGTAAAGGTACCTGAGTGAGCACAAACATATTTGGCTTATTCGAGACAACTTAAAATGATAATTGAAGGAGAACATTAGCCTCAATCGTGTGCCAGCACGATTTCCTTGAACCTAATTGAATCTTATTCAAATCAATTGAACTAGGTTAGTTCAATTGATGATATCTAGATCTAAACCCTTATTTGTGTGATCCAGTTAGGTTCAGTTCCATATGATAATGAGATATGTTGCGATCTCTATCATCGACATCATCGAAATACCTTTCGATGGATCAGAACTTTCTTGATTCAGACAACTAGAATGATCGATCATCCAAATCATTCTAATTGCTCCCAAAATCCACCAGTGATACCTAGCAGTATATGGTGGCAACCCATGAGAATTGAAAATGAACCTCTCGATGCAGCTACCTGTATGATTATGTTCTTCTATCTTGAGCCTCGATCAGATTAGGATTAAGGTGAACTTGACAAACCCTAATTTCTATCATATGATTTAATTATTTGATTCAAGTCCGATGTGAAAACCTTAATAGAAACTCTTTCCATTATTTCACTCTGCCATGGCCATGGGCTTATGGACTTGATTCTCATGATCATCATAGGGCTGCTCCTCATCTATCGAGGTAGATAGATTCCCTTTTGGTGCAATCCAATTCCTACAATGAACATGCTATAGCCAACATATACCTCAGGGTTCCAAATGGCTATGAGACCAAGTTATGGTGTAGTCAAACTATAACACCCTCAAGGTGAACTATCGATGCACCTTAGGTTAAAGAACTAGACACATTACTATAGCTTTGAGCCAAACATCGATGAGAAGGTAGACTTTCTTATGACTGCTCGAGGTGGTCACACTCAGTGCCCTTGTTCTCTAATGAGTACCTGTACTCTCGCTCTGATGTCTCTACATTGTAAACTCAAGACTCTTCTACTATAAAAAAGTGATTATACACCAACCTTTTGGATCAATCACCTTCCTCATGATGATCCTACGGTCGGAAGCATTTTATGAGTTAATAACGAAAATTCATGTCTTGAATTTTCAACTCTTGAAAATAAGAATTAACATTATCATTAACTCAAGGGATGTATCACAGACACTAAATACATATTATGATAGAAAATAACCTATTTTATTATTTATAGTCAAAATTATAATTTTATCCTTAGAAGTGTACAATAAGTATCAACCAATTCTAGCTTCTATGGCATACATATCTAACAAACTTTCACTTGACCTAAAGTCAATTGGCTACAAATCTAAGTCCCATCTTCTTAAGGTGGACTTCGATCTTCTACTGGCGCAACGACTTTGTAAGTGGGTCCATCACATTATCTATGAAGTCGACTCTCTTGATCTCGACGTAATCCTTTTCAAGATAATCGCGCATGAGATGGTATTGCCGCTCGATGTGCTTGAATTTTTGGTGAGACCTCAGCTCCTTAGCAAGGGCTATGGTGCCATTGTTGTCACAGTATTGAGGATGGCATCACTCTAATCTCTATGGCAAACTTCTTATACCAGAATGCCTCTTTCGCAGCTTCTGATGCAGCAATGTATTCTGCTTCCATGGTGGAATCTGCTATCACTATCTGCTTGAAACTCTTCCAACTGACAGCACCACCATTATATACAAATAGACTCCCAGATGTCGACTTTTGATCATCTACATCGGACATAAAATCCGAGTCTATATCCCTCGGCTTGGAGTTCTCCATTACCAAAAACCAACAATATATCCTTAGTTCTTCTCAAGTACTTAAGGATACATTTTATAGAAGTCCAGTGTTCTTCATCTAGATTTGACTGATATATGCTCGTGACACTCACAGCATAGGCTATATCAGGTCATGTACATAACATGGCATATATGAGGCTCCCTATTGCTGAAGCATAAGGGATCTTGCTCATGAATTCTATTTTCTCAGGTGTGCTAGGGCACATCTTTATGGAAAGATGAATGACATGTCTGAAGGGTACAAAACTCCTCTTAGAGTTTTCCATGCTAAGCCTCTTTAGCACTTCCTCTATGTACATCTTTTGTAAAAGTCCTAGCATCCTATTCGGTCTATCTCTATAGATCTTAATTCCTAGAATATATGATGCTTCTCCTAGGTCTTTCATGGAGAATTCTTTGGATAACCATATTTTAACTATGGTCAACATGAGAATATCATTTTCAATAAGGAGGATATCATCCATGTACAGTACGAGAAAGATAATAGCACTTCCATTGATCTTTTTAAAGATACATGATTTCTTCTCATTTTTGATGAAACCAAACAATTTGATCACATCATTAAAACGAGTATTCTAGCTTCGAGATGCTTGCTTAAGTCCATATATGGATCTTTGTAGCTTGCATACCTTATGATCAACATCACTGGATGTGAAACCTAGCGGCTGTTCGATATAGATATCTTCCTCAAGATATCCATTTAAGAATGCCGTTTTCACATCCATTTGCCATATTTCATAATTGAAATAGGCTGCAATAGCAAGCAATGTGCGGGTGGATTTAAGTATAGCTACTGGCAAAAAGGTATTCTGATGGTCAATGCCTTCACGTTGATTATAATCTTTTGCCACTAATCTAGCTTTGAATGTCTCTACATTTCCATCTGCACCAATCTTTCTCTTGTAGATTCATTTACATCCAATAGATACTATACCTTCTGATGGATCTACCAAGATCCAGACTTGGTTTAAGTGCATCAAGTCAATTTCTGACTTCATTGCCTCTAACCATTTCTCGGAGTCGATATTTGATATTGCCTTATTATAGGTTTTGGGATCATCACCATGAACCCCATTACATACGAGGAACATTTTCTCTACTTCCTCTGAAATAGTACCTAAGTACCTCTCAGAAGGATGAAAAACTCTTTTCGATCTACGAGGTGGAGAAGGTAGTGATTGTATTGGCTTAACCTAATTTGGTTCCATTTGGTCCTTAGCTCATTGCTCTTGTGAGACTTTCTCCTCAAGTTTGATCTGCTTTTCAATGCTGCTATCTTGAATAAATTATTTTTCAAGAAAGATGACATGTCGACTCACAATCGCATTGTGATCTTTTGGAATGTAGAAATAATATCCTAATGACTCTTTAGGATATCATATAAATCAAGCTCTAAAGGACCTAAAGTC
Organism: Cocos nucifera; assembly: GCA_006176705.1. NCBI lineage: Eukaryota > Viridiplantae > Streptophyta > Magnoliopsida > Arecales > Arecaceae > Cocos > Cocos nucifera. The sequence continues at coordinate 37,241 of QRFJ01007322.1, read as the reverse complement.
TAACTTGTTTGCTTGTTGTCTTTTGACATGAGCCGGACAATCCTAAATTCTAAGATGACTCAAACTTGATTTCTTACCATGCCATATCTCATACGGTGTGGTAGGAACGATTTTAGAAGGAACCCTATTCAGTAAGTATATTGCAGTTAACAAACTATGTCCCCAAAGAAAATTAGGAAGGTTTGTGAAGCTCATCATGGATCGGACCATATCTAATAGGTCTGGTTCCTCCATTCTGAAATTCTGTTAAGTTGAGGTATTTTAGGTGGAGTCCATTGAGAGACTATGCCATTTTTCTTAAGATAGTTCAAGAATTCCTGACTAAGGTATTCACCTCCTTGGTCTGAATTTCTTGAACTTTTCAAAAGCTTCAGACTTGTGTCTCATAAGATACACATATCCATACCTAGATAAATTATCAGTAAAGATTATGAAGTAGACAAAGTTGCCTCTAGCCAGCACATCAAATGAGCTGCACACATTAGTATGTACTAGGGCAAGAAGATCCATGGCCCTTTCCTCATGTCCTACAAAAGGAAGCTTAGTCATTTTGCCATGAAGATAAGATTCATAAATTGGATATGACTCGAAAGTCAACAAACTCAATAGCTCGATTTTCTCCAATTTATTAACCCTATCTTCTACTATATGACCTAGTCTTAGGTGCCATAGATATCTATCGTTTGGACTATCCCTAGGTCATTTCATGGCATTCACATTTTACTCGATATTAAAAATAGATACATCAATATGTAACTGATAAAAATCGTTAATAAGAAAATCACTTGCAATTTTATTTCTTTCATAAAGAATGTTATAATGATCCTTAAGAAAACTAATTACACAGCCTTCTAGTGCTAGGCATGAAATAGAAATCAAATTCCTGCTTGCTGCAAGCACATAATAACAATCTTTTAATACTAAGTCTAAACCAGATTGTAGTCGAAGAGGGTATGTTCCCATGGCCACAATAGCAACTCTTGGTCCATTTTCGATGCATAGGATCATCTCACCATCCCTTAGCCTCCTACTATCCTCAAGACCCTGCATGAAAGTGCATAAATGAGCACTAGAACTAGAGTCAAGCACCCAACTGGATGCAGAAAAAATCATAAGGTTAGACTTAATAACGAGCATACCTTCAGAAGGACCTGCCTTCTTCTTATTCTTCAAGATGGCCAGGTAAGTAGGATAGTTTCGCTTTCAATGGCCATCAGTGTTATAATGGAAATACTTTTCTTTGTCAGTGGCCTTCTTCTTCAGCTTTGCCTTTTTCTTCTTTTCTCCTTTCACCTTCTGCTATTTCATAGACTTCTTCTTTCCAAAAGACTTTCTCTTGGAAGAAATCCATTCCTAGCAAGTACTGAGCCTTTAGAACCTTTCATAGAAAGCTCAGCAGTAACCAGCATATTCATAAGCCTAGCCAAGGAATTTTGAAGTTTATGCATATGATAGTTCATGATGAATTATCCATATGCATCAGTCAAAGATTACAGAATTATATCATTTTGCAGATCCAGGTCCAACTTCACTCCAAGCTTCTTAAGCTCTTCCAAATTCTTAATCATCATCAAACAATGATCTTGGACTGACTATCCATCATGCATTTTAGCCTTGAATAGTTGTTTAGTGACTTAATACTTGGTTGCATGACTCTGTTCACCAAACATCTCTTGTAGGTAAGCCAACATTTGGCGGATAGTCCTGATATCTTCATATTGGTGCTGAAGCTCATCAGACATCAAGCCCAACATATAGTATCTGATCTTATTATCTTTATCTGTTTACTTGTCAAGAGACGCTCTCTATTTAGCAGATGGATAAGCTGGTAAGGTGGAAGAATCCTGATCCAATACATGAGTTAACTTCTGAAAATCCAAAATGATTTTGAAGTTTTGGAGCCAATCCTTATAATTAAGTTTGGTCAGTCTATAGGTGTCCAAGATACGTGCTAGTGGGTTGGACGCAGACATTTTTCTATAGAGAGTCAAAGTTTCTAGTTAGATATTGTAATTAAGACTTGATTAATTTATTTAGGAGTTTTATTTTTTAAATAAATTAGCTCCCACTATTTTCTTGGATCCCTACACTCCTCTTGTAGAGATGCAAAAATCTCCATGATTAATAATTTCTAGTGGGTGGTGCGGTCCCACCAACTGACTCATCACCTCACCTAATAGTTATTGATGATGGGTTAGCCAATGAGTGAACAACTCTTGTTCAATGATTCTCTATTCATGATGCACCCAAACTTGGTCTCTAATTCATGAATCTCACCGTGCCCGAAATATTGATCCACTCCTTAGTTAAGTCAGATCCACCATTTGCATAGATTGGAATTCTAATTGAGTCTCTGACTATATCTAAAATATTGAGCCCAATCCATCCTCCAGCCCATAGCATCCAATGCCTAATAGATATGATTGCATCTTTTCGATGCAACTAAACCACTATAACCAGCAAAGAATAATCAACCTTAGGAAGGGCCCGCACATCTACAATGGTGGAAGATCCTAGACTTAATCTTTTCTTAGGGAGATTTGATTTAGGTCTTATTAAATTAGACTTGACATAGTCATAACCATTATGACTAACCTAGTGGCATGGGTTAGCTCGGATTATTGGCCACCTCAGATTAGGACTAAGCCAATAAATATGGCCAAGTAAGTGAGACCGGTGGAACGGATATGCCATTAACTCGATAAGAATGCATTCGAGTCGAGTAGCTCCCAATTAAAATCAGTCAATCGTATCTACCAAACTTACCTTAGATACTAAATTATTGAGCCAAAAAGAATCAGGTTAGCCTATAATCCAGACTCTAACCACTAAGCCTAATTAGGTCTTAGCTTGATCGATCACTCATGTGATTAAATCTTGACCCAGACTTAATCCTATTAGGCTGGTCAATTTAAGCACTCTTGATCCCATCTAACCAACTTCTGATTCGGTTTGATCAACTGCTTAGACCTAATTGAGCTACCCAAGCCCGAACCCAATTTTATGAATATATCTTAGATCTTAAATTTTTAATTTTAGATCTAATATATTTCATAATCTTAATTCTTAATTAAGTTTAGGGTTCATAAATAAAACATGTAAATAAAATCCTAGGGTTTCAGGATCTAGGATTTTGCAGAAAAATTAGTTCTTGATTTTTGATTAAGGATGAATGCGCAGCACCACTACACATCATAAGAATACCTCATCGAATGGGAGGAGGGAGCATTTAAACCCTACTTTGTTCTTATGATTGGATGGCCAAGGGGAACTTCTTAATCAAAAATATAAAAGCTACAAAACTAGTTAGATCTACATTATATATCTCATATATAAAAATTGATCTAACTATAGACATATTTTGCATACATCTCATGTATCATATCATGTATGTTTTCAGATCTAAATTATCTCATAATTCATCTAAAAAATTAAATTTAAATTGATCTCATCAAAATAAATTCTATTCTAGATAGTTATGTAGAACTATTCTACAACTAGTCTAAACATGCATTCAACATATCTCATATGAATCAAAAATTAAATAATTTTATTTTCTATCTTTTAGATCTTATTATAATATTTATAACATTAAAAAATAGTAAATAAATTAATCTAAAATCATAACTTAATCAAACTAGATTATGATCATGCTAGACTATACATAGAATAATTCTATTCTACAACTAGTCATGCATTTTGTAGAACTTAGATCTAAATTATTTAATTTTAATTTTTTTGATAAGATCTAATCACATCTCATGTGATATATAAAATCACCTAACTATTAGATCAAAAATAAATTTAAATCAAATCTAAATAATTTATGAGAACCTGGCTCTGATACCAATTGAAGAAAAAATTTTAATTTCCTGGGTCAGGTTCGTTCAGATTTGCTTGGATCAAGAGAGATATTTTAAAAAATTTTTCTTTTGAATCTAGATCAGATATGAGATATTTCAAATTTAATTTTATAGATCTAATAAAAATAAAAATAAATTAAAATAGATTTAATTTTATACCTTATTGTTGGGTAATCAGATTATCCTGTGATGATCCTGCTAATTGCCTGAGGTTCTTGATCTAGCCACGCAAGTGCCTGGCCTCTACCGACATCCACTCAGGCTAGATTTAGAGATCTTCTTCTTCTTTATCACTTCTCCAAATATCAGATCTGGATCTAATTTGGAGGATCTTTAAAACTTCTTTTGAAGATTAGGTATCGTCTCTTATAGCAGTGCTACCTTCTTCCTTCTCGTCATCCTTCTCTTGCCTGGATCGCACCAAATTGGAGCCTAAATCCCCTTGAGCATAGAGAGGAGAGAAGGGACCTGAAGATGGCATGGAGAAGGGAGAGGAGGAGCCTTGTGGCATGGGCAATGGTCTAAGCTCTCTGAAATTAGGTGCAGATAGGGTTTATATAGATCCTATTGCACCATGCAGTGCCACATCATCCCGATCAATCATGTCGCTTCATGCAATTAGTTCTAAATCTGATTGATGGAATAACATCACCTGATCCAATCAGATAAGGGCCCCCCTAAATCATCCTTAGATGGTGCTTAAGATTGGTCAAAGTCTAATCTTTGGCGCTACCTAGGTAGAAACTCTGAAGTAACTGGAGTCCCATCTGTATGGGACTCCAGGCATCTCTATCAATGGGTGCATGCCTCCCTAGGCATGCCCCCTGGTCGGAGGCATGCACCCCTGGTCCACCTACTTTTTAGTAGGTTGACTAGTCCAAAATCAATCTCCTATGGGTGCATGAAATATGGGCAGGTGTCTAAGTGTCAAAGGTCAATGTTTGACCAAAGTTAAAAGACAAGAATTAGCAGGTGATGGAAAATGGCAGGTGTTGTCTCAAATTTATTTTATAAATTAAGATAACTTTTTTCTGACTTAGACAAATTCCAATCAGACCAAGTAAAGATACCTGAGTGAGCACAAACATATTTGGCTTATTCGAGACAACTTAAAATGATAATTGAAGGAGAACATTAGGCTCAATCGTGTGCTAGCACGATTTTCTCAAACCTAATTGAATCTTATTCAAATCAATTAAACTGGGTTAGTCCAATTGATGATATTCAGATCTAAATCCTTGTTTGTGTGATCTAGTTAGGTTCAATTCAAAATGGTAATTAGATATGTTGCGTGTTAGATATGTGTGCCCTAGAAGTCAGAATTGGCTGACACTTGTAATACACTTCTAGGGGCAAAATTATAATTTTAACTATAAATAATAAAATAAGTTATTTTCTATCATAAATGTATATTTAGTGTCTGTGATACATCCCTTGAGTTAATGGTAATGATAATTCATATTTTCAAGAGTTGAAAATTTAAGACATGAATTTTCATTTATTAACTCATAAAATGCTTTTGATCGTAGGATCGTCATGAGGATGGTGATTGATCTAGAAGGTTAGTGTACAATCACTTCTTTATAATAGATGAGTCTTGAGTCTATGGTGTAGAGACATCAGAGTGAGAGTACAGGTACTCGTTAGAGAATGAGGGCATTGTGCGTGACCACCTCGAGCAGTCATAAGAAAGTCTACCTTCTTTTTGATGACTGACATGAAGCTATAGTGGTGTGTTTGGTTCTTTGATCTGAGGTGCATCAGCAGTTCACCTTGAGGGTGTTATAGTTTGACTACACCATGACTCGATCTCCTAGCCATTCAAAATCCTGAGGTGTATGTTGGTTATAGCACGTTCATTGTAGGAATTGGATTACACCAAGAGAGAATTTATCTACCTTGGTAGAAGAGGAGCAGCCCTATGATGATCATGAGAATCAAGTCCATAAGCCCATGGCCATGGTAGAGAATTAAATAATAGAAAAATATTTTTATTAAGGTTTTCACATCGGACTTGAATTGAATGATTAAATCATATGATAGAAATTAGGGTTTCACAAGTTCACCTTAATCCTAATCTGATCGGAGCTCAAGATAGAAGAACTTAAGCACACAAGTAGCTACACCGAGAGGTTTATTTTCAATTTTGATGGATTGCCACCATATACTACTAGGTGTCACTGGTGCATTTTGGGAATAATTAGAATGATTTAGATGATCGATCATTCTAGTTGTCTGAATCAGAAGAGTTCTGATCCATCGAAAAGAGATTCGGTGATGTCGATGATGGAGATCATGACATATCCCATTACCATACAAAACTGAACCTAATTGGATCACATAAATAAGAGTTTGGATCTGGATATCATCAATTGGACTAACCCAATTCAATTGATTGGAATTAGATTTAATTAGGTTCAAGGAAATTATGCTAGCACACGATTGAACCTAACATTCTTCTTTTACTATCATTAAATATTTTCTCTCATGTATCCAGATCAAATTTGAGATGTTTCAGATCTGATTTTATAGATCTAATAAATAAAAATAAAAATAAATTAAATCTAATTTAATTTATATCTTGATGTGGATAATTCGATTATCCTTTGATGATCTTGCTGATTGCTTGAGGTTCTAGATCTAGCTACGCAAGTGCGTGGCCTCTATCGGTATCCACTTGAACTGGATCTGGAGATCTTTTCCTTCTTTATTATTTCTCCAGAAATCAAATCTACATTTGATTTGGAGAATCTTCAAAACTCCTTCTGAAGATCAGCAGTCGTCTCTACAGTAGTGCTGCCTTCTTCCTTTCTCGTCAGCCTTTTCTTGCTTGGATCGCACCAAACTGAAGCCCAACTTCCCTTGGGTGTGAGAGAAGAGAGAGGATCAAAAGATGGCATGGAGGAGGGAGAGGGGCAGCCTTGGGGCATGGCTAAGAGAAACTCTCTGAAAGTTGGGCGTAGATAGGGTTTATTTATAGACCCTGCTACGCCATGAAGTGTCACATCACATCATCTTGACCAATCGCATTGCTCCATGTAATCAGATCTAAATCTAATTGATGGGATGACATCACCTAATCCAATCAGATGAGAGCCCCACTAATTCATCCTTAGATGGTGCCTAAGATTGGTCAAAGTCTATAGCCAGGAGCCACCTAAGTAGAAACCCAGAAGCAACCTGGAGTCCCATCCGCATGGGACTCCAGGCATCCCTATCCATGGATGCACGCCATCCGAGGCATGCACCCCCTTCTTTCCAAAATCCAGTAAGGGGTCAAGTCCCTATCTACTCTCAAATAAGTGCATGACACATGGGCAGATGTTCAAGGGTCAAAGGTCAATTTTGACCAAAGTCAAAGGACAAAAATTAGCAGATGATGGAAAATGGTAGGTGTTGTCTCAAATTTATCTCATAAATTAAGATAATTCTTCTCTGACCTAGACAAGCTCCAATCAGATCAAGTAAAGGTACCTGAGTGAGCACAAATACATTTGGCTCAGTCGAGATAACTTTTAATGATAGTAAATGGAGAATGTTAGGTTCAATCGTATGCTAGCATGATTTCCTTGAACCTAATTGAATCTAATTCAAATCAATTAAACTGGATTAGTCCAATTGATGATATCTAGATCCAAATCCTTATTTGTGTGATCCAGTTAGGTTCAGTTCTGTATGGTAATGGGATATGTCATGATCTCCATCATCAACATCATCAAAACTCCTTTCGATGGATCAGAACTCTTCTGATTCAGACAATTGGAATGATCGATCATCTAAATCATTCTAATTGCTCCCAAAATCCACCAGTGATACCTAGCAATATATGGTGGCAATCCATCAAAACTGAAAATGAACCTCTTGGTGCAGCTACTTGTGTGATTAAGTTCTTCTATCTTAAGCCCCGATCGGATTAGGGTTAAGGTGAACTCGTCAAATCCTAATTTCTATAATATGATTTAATCATTTGATTCAACTCTGATGTGAAAACCTTAATAGAAACTCTTTTCTATTATTTCACTCTCTACCATGGCCATGGGCTTATGGACTTGATTCTCATGATCATCATAGGGCTACTCCTCTTCTACCAAGATAGATAGATTTCATCTTGGTGTAATCCAATTCCTACAATGAATATGCTATAGCCAACATATACTCAGAGTTCCGAATGGCTAGGAGACCGAGTCATGGTGTAGTCAAACTATAACATCCTCAAGGTGAACTGTCGATGCACCTCAGGTCAAAGAACCAGACACACCACTACAGCTTCGAGTCAGTCATCGACGAGAAGAAAGACTTTCTTATGACTACTCGAGGTGGTCACGCTCAGTGCCCTCGTTCTCTAACGAGTATCCGTACTCTCGCTTCGATGTCTCTACACCATAAACTCAAGACTCATCTACTATAAAAAAGTGATTGTACACTAACCTTTCAGATCAATCACCATCCTCATGACGATCCTACGGTTAGGAGCATTTTATGAGTTAATAAATAAAAATTCATGTCTTAAATTTTCAACTCTTGAAAATATGAATTATCATTACCATTAACTCAAGAGATGTATCATAGACACTAAATACATATTTATGATAGAAAATAATCTATTTTATTATTTATAGTTAAAATTATAATTTTACTCCTAAAAGTGTATTACAAGTGTCAGCCAATTCTGGCTTCTAGGGCACACATATCTAACAAACTCCCACTTGACCTAAAGCCAATTGGCTACAAATCTAGGTCCCATCTTCTTAAGGTAGGCTTTGATCTTCTACTATCCCAATGGCTTTGTAAGGGGGTCCGTCGTATTGTCTGCGGAGTTTACTCTTTTGACCTCAACGTAATCCTTCTTGAGGTAATCGCGGATGAGGTGGTATCGCCACTCGATGTGCTGGATTTCTAGTAAGACCTTAACTCCTTAGCATGGAGTATGGCGCCATTGTTGTCGTAGTAAAGAGGAATAACATCTGATGGCATCACTCCGATCTCTATGGCAAACTTCTTATACCAGAATGCCTCCTTTGCAGCTTCTGACGTGGCAATGTATTCTACTTCCATGGTGAAATCTGCTATCACTTGTCTGCTTAGAACTTTTTCAACTGACAGCTCCACCATTGCACACAAACACACTCCCAGATGTTGACTTTCGATCATCTACATCGGACATAAAATCCGAGACTGTATAACCCTGGACTTGGAGTTCTCCATTACCAAAGACCAATAACATATCCTTAGTTCTTCTTAAGTACTTAAGGATACATTTCACAGAAGTCTAGTGTTCTTCACCTAGATTCGATTGATATCTGCTCGTGATATTTATAGCATGGGCTATATCAGGTCGTGTACATAACATGGCATACATGAGGCTCCCTATTGCTGAAGCATAAGGAATCTTGCTCATGTATTCTATTTCCTCAGGTGTGCTAGGGCACATCTTCTTGAAAAGATGAATGCCATGTCTGAAGGGTACCAAACTCATCTTAGAGTTTTCCATGCTAAACCTCTTTAGCACTTCCTCTATATACATCTTCTATGAAATTCCTAGCATCCTATTCAGTCTATCTCTATAGACCTTAATTTCTAGAATAAAGGATGCTTCTCTAAGGTCTTTCATAGAGAATTCTTTAGATAACCACATTTTAACTGTGGTCAACATAAAAATATCATTTCCAATAAGGAGGATGTCATCCACATATAATACGAGAAAGATAACAAGGCTCCCACTGATCTTTTTAAGGATACATGGCTCCTCCTCATTCTTGATAAAGCCAAACAATTTGATCACATTATTAAAGCAAGTATTCCAGCTCCAAGCTGCTTGCTTTAGTCCATATATGGACCTTTGCAACTTGCATACCTTGTGATCATCATCACAGGATGTGAAACCTAGTGGTTGTTCCATATAGATATCTTCCTCAAGATATCCATTTAAGAATACCATTTTTACGTTCATTTACCATATTTTATAATCAAAATAGGTTGTAACAGCAAGTAATGTGTGAATGGATTTTAGCATAGCTACTGGCAAAATGGTATCCTGATAGTCAATGCCTTCACACTAACTATAACCTTTTGCCACTAATCTAGCTTTGAATGCCTCTACATTTTCATCTGCATCAATCTTTCTCTTGTAGATCCATTTACACCCAATAGGTACTATACCTTCTCTTTAATCTACCAAGGTCCAAACTTGATTTGAGTGCATCGAGTCAATTTCTGACTTCATTGCCTCTAACCATTTCTCGGAGTCGATATTCGATATCACCTCGTTATTGATTTTGGGATCATCACCATGAACCCCATTACCTACGAAGAACTTTTCTCTATTTTCTCTGAAATAGTACCTAAGTATCTCTCAGGAGGACGAAAAATCCTTTTCGATCTATGAGGTGGAGGAGGTAGTGAATGGATTGGCTTAACCTGATTTGGTTCCATTTGGCCCTTAGTTCGTTGCTCTTGTGAGACTTTCTCATTGAGCTTGATCTGCTTTTCAATGCCGCTATCTTGAATAAACTATTTTTTTAGAAAGATAGCATGTCGACTCACAATCACATTGTGATCTTCTGGAATGTAGAAATAATATCCACATGACTCTTTAGGATATCCTATAAATCGAGCTCTGAAGGACCTAAAGTCTAACTTATCCGCTTGTTGTTTTTTGATATGAGCCGAACAATCCAAAATTCTAAGATGACTCAGACTTGATTTCGTACCATGCCATATCTCATATGGTGTGGTAGGAACAGTTTTAGAAGAAACCCTATTCAGTAAGTATATTGCAGTTAACAAATAGTATCCCCAAAGAAAATCAGGGAGGTCTATGAAACTATTCATGGATCGGATCATATCTAATAGGGTCCGATTCCTCCATTCTGATATCCCGTTGAGCTGAGGTGTTTCAGGTGGAGTCCGTTGAGAGACTATGCCATTTTTCTTGAGATAGTCCAGGAATTCTCGACTAAGGTATTCACCTCCTCGATTTGATCGAAGAACCTTAATGGATTTTCCAATTTACTTTTCTATTTCATGTCTGAATTTTTTAAACTTTTCAAAAGCTTCAGACTTGTGTCTCATAAGATACACATACCCATTCCTAGACAAATCATCGGTAAAGATTATGAAGTAGACAAAGTTGCCTCTAGCCGACACATCAAACGGACCCCATACATCAGTATGTACTAGGGCAAGAAGATCCATGGCCCTTTCCCCATGTCCTATAAAAATGAGTTTAGTCATTTTGCCATGAAGATAAGATTCATAAATTGGATATGACTCGAAAGTCAACAAACTCAATAGCTTGATTTTCTTCAATTTGTTAACCCTATCTTTTGCTATATGATCTAGTCTTAGGTGCCATAGATACCTATCGTTTGGACTATCCCTAGGTCATTTCATGGTATTCATATTTTGCTCGATATTAAAAATAGATACATCAACATATAACTGATAAAGATCGTTAATACGGAAACCACTTGCAATTTTATTTCTTTCATAAAGAATTTTACAATGGTCCTTAAGAAAACTAATTACATAGCCTTCTAATGCAAGGCAAGAAACAAAAATCAAATTCCTGCTTACTGTAGGCACATAATAACAGTCCTTTAACACTAAGCCTAAACCAGATGGTAGTCGAAGAGGGTATGTTTCCATGGCTACGGCAGCAACTCTTGCTTCATTTTTGATGTGCAGGATCATGTCACCATCCCTCAGCCTCCTGCTATCCTCAAGACCTTGCATAGAAGTGCACAAGTGAGCACTAGAACCAAAGTTAAGCATCCAACTAGATGCAGAAAAAATCATAAGGTTAGACTCAATAACGAGCATACCTCTAGAAGAACCTACCTCCTTCTTTAGGGTGGCCAGATAAGTAGGGCAGTTTCACTTCCAGTGGACATCATTGTTGCAATGAAAATACTTTCCTTTGTCAGCGGCCTTCTTCTTCAGCTCTATCTTTTTTCTTTCCTCCTTCCACCTGCTTTTTCATAGACTTCTTCTTTTTTCCAAAAACTTTCTCATGGAAGAAGTCCATTCCATAGCAAGCACTGAGCCTTTAGAACCTTTTATGAAAAGCTCAGCGATAATGAGCATGTTCATAAGTTTGGCCAAGAAATTTTGAAGTTTATGCATATGGTAATTCATGATGAACCGCCCATATGCATCAGTCAAGGATTGCAGAATTATGTCATTCTGTAGATCCAAGTCTAACTTCACTTCGAAATTCTCGGCTCTTCCAAATTCTTGATCATCATCAGACAATGATCTTGGATTGATTGCCCATCACGCATCTTAGTCTTGAAAAGTCATTTAGTGATTTGATACTTGGCTGTGCGACTTTGTTCACCAAACATCTCTTATAGGTGAGCCAACATTTGGCGAGCAGTCCTGATATCTTCATGTTGGTGCTGAAGTTTATCAGACATCGAGCCCAACATGTAATATCTGATCTTATTATCTTTGTCTGTCCACTTATCCAGAGATGCTTTCTGTTTAGCGGACGGATGAGCTGGTAAGGTGGGATGGTCTTGGTCCAATACATGAGTTAACTTCTCAGAACCCAAAATGATTTTGAAGTTTTGGAGCCAATCCTTGTAATTTGGTCCGGTCAGTCTATGGGTGTCCAGGATTCGTGCTAGTGGGTTGGATGCAGACATTTTTCTGTAGAGAGTCAAAGTTTCTAGTTAGATATTATAATTAAGACTTAACCAATTTATTTAGAGATTTTATTTTTAAACAAATTAGCTCCCACTATTTTCTCGAATCCCTACACTTCCTCTGTAGAGATGCAAAAATCTCCATGATTAATGATTTCTAGTGGGATGGTGCGGTCCCACCAACTGACTCATCACCTCACCTAACAGTTATTGGTGATGGGTTAGCCAATGAGTGAACAACTCTTGTTCAATGATTCTCTAATCATGGTGCACCCAAACTTGGTCTCTAATTCATGAATCTCACCATGCCCAGAATATTGATCCACTCCTTAGTTAAGTCAGACCCACCATTTGCACAGATTGGATTTCTAATTGAGTCTCTCACCGTATCCAAAATATTGAGCCCAATCCATCCTCCAGCCCATAGCATCCAATGCCTAATAGACATGGTTGCATCTTTCCAGTGCAACTGAGCCACTATAACCAGTCGAGAATAATCAACCTCGAGAAGGGCCCGCACATCTACAATGGTGGAAGACCTTAGACTTAATCTTTTCTTAGGAAGATTTGATTTAGGTCTCATTAAACTAGACTTGACATAGTCATAACCATTATGACTAACCTAGTCGCATGGGTTAGCTCGGATTATTGACCACCTCAGATTAGAACTGAGCCAAGAAACATGACCAGATAAGTAAGACCGATGGAAGGGATATGCCATTAACTCGATAAGATTGCATTTGAATCGAGTAGCTCCCAATTAAAAACTAGTCGATCGTATCTGCCAAACTTACCTTAGACACCAAATTGTTGAGCCAGAACCAATTAGGTTAACCTACAATCCAGACTCTAACCACTAAGCTTAATTAGGTCTTAGCTTGATCGATCACTCACGTGACTCGATCTTGATCCAAACTTAATCCTATTAGGCTGGTCAATTTAAGCATTGTTGATCCCATCTAACCAACTCTTGATTTGGTTTGATCAACCGCTTGGATCTAATTGAGCTACCCAAGCTCGAACCCAATTTTATGAATATGTCTTAGATCTAAAATTCTTAATTTTAGACCTAATTAATATTTCATAATCTTAATTCTTAATTAAGTTTAGTTCTCTCTCGATCCGATCAAATCTGAATGAACCTGATCCAGGAAATCAGGATTTCTCCTTCATCGTGATCTCTATCATCGACATCATCGAAACACCTTTCGATGGATTAGAACTTTTTTGATTCAGATAATTAGAATGATTAATCATCCAAATCATTCTAATTGCTCTCAAAATTTATCAGTGACACCTAGTGGTATATGGTGGCAATCCATCAGAACTGAAAATGAACCTCTCGGTGCAGCTACTTATATGATTAAGTTCTTCTATCTTAAGCTCCAATCAGATTAGGATTAAGGTGAACTCATCAAACCCTAATTTTTGTCATATGATTTAATTATTTGATTCAAGTCCGATGTGAAAACCTTAATAGAAACTCTTTCTATTATTTCACTCTATCATGGTCATGGGCTTATGGACTTGATTCTCATGATCATCATAGGGTTGCTCCTCATCTACCGAGGTAGATAGATTCCCTCTTGGTGCAATTCAATTCCTACAGTGAACATGCTATAGCCAACATACACCTCAGGATTTTGAATGGCTAGGAGACTGAGTTATAGTATAGTCAAACTATAACATCTTCAAGATGAACTGTCGATGCACCTTAGGTCAAAGAACCAAACACACTACTGCAGCTTCAAGCCAGTCATCAATGAGAAGGTAGACTTTTTTATGATTGCTCGAGGTGGTCACGCTCAGTGCCCTCGTTCTCTAACGAATACCTATACTCTCACTCCGATGTCTCTATACTATAGACTCAAGACTCATCTACTATAAAGAAGTGATTGTACACCATCCTTCTGGATCAATTACCATCCTCATGATGATCCTACGATCGGGAGCATTTTATGAATTAATAATGAAAATTCATGTCTTGAATTTTCAACTCTTGAAAATAAGAATTATCATTACCATTAACTCAAGGGATGTATCACAGACACTAAATACACATTATGACAGAAAATAATCTATTTTATTATTTATAGTCAAAATTATAATTTTGCCTTTAGGAGTGTACAACAAGTGTTAACTAATTCTAGCTTCTAGGGCACACATATCTAACATCAAACTCATCCAAGATGAGCCAGAAAGACAACAGAAGGAGAAAGGTAGGCTCAATCGTATACTAGCATGATTTTCTTGAACCTAATTGGATCTAATCTAAATCAATCAAACTGGGTTAGCTTAATTGATCATATCCAGACCCAAACCCTTATATGTATGATCCAATTAGGTTCAATTTTGTATGGTAATGAGACATGTCATGATCTCTATCATCAACATCATCGAAACATCTTTCGATAGACCAAAATTTTTTTAATTTATACAATTAGAATGATTGATCATTAAGATCATTCTAATTGCTCCCAAAATCCACCACTGATACCTAGCAGCATATGATGGCAACCCATCAAAACCAAAAGTGAACCTCTTGGTGCAGCTACCTGTGTGATTAGGTTCTTCTATCTTGAGCCCCAATAAGATTAGGGTTAAGGTAAACTTGTCAAACCCAACATTTGTCATATGAGTTAATCATTCAATTCAAGTCTAATATGAAATCCTAATAGAAATTCTTTCTATCATCTTTACACTACCATGGCCATGGGCTTATTGACTCGATCTCATGATCATCATAGGGCTTCTCTTCATCTACCGAGGTAGATAGATCTTCTATTGGTGCAATCCAATTCCTACAATGAACATGCTACAACCAATATATACCTCAGGGTTCTGAATGATTTGGAGATTGAGTAATGGTGTAGTCAAACTATAACACCTTTAAAGTGAACTGTCAATACACCTCAAGTCAAAGAACCAGACACACTACTGCAGCATAAAGCCAATCATCGACGAGAAGGTAGACTCCCTTTTGACTACTCGAGGTGGTCACGCTCAGTGCCCTCATTCTATAACGAGTACCTATACTCTTACCCCGGTGTCTCTATACTATAGGCTTAAGACTCATCAATCCCTAAGAAAAGATCATACACCAACCTTCCAGATCGATCATCATCCTCATGATGATCCTATGGTCGGGAGCAGTCTATGAGTTAATTATGAAAATTCATGTCTTAAATTTCTAACTCTTAAAAATATAAGTTATCATTATATTAACTCAAAGGATGTATCACAGATACTTTAAATATACACTATGATAGAAAAATAATTTATTTATTAATTTATAGATAAAATTATAAAATTATCCTTAGAAGTGTATTATAAGTGTTTAGCTAATCTGACTTTTAGAGCACACATCTAATAGTACTAATCCTAATTCAATAGGATTTAGATTAGGTATGACCTAGTCAAAATTGGAGAGCCCAGTTGGACTAGGACTCTCCCTCTCTCCCTTGTGCCAACATAAGGCCATGCCCCACTTTTATTTGCCACCCACATTTGAGATTACATGAGTTTTCTCATGCCTAAGAGAGTCCCATATGCCCCTCCTTTTGGTTTTGGAATGAAAGGTTGACTAGGTCAAACAAGGCAAGTTGTGATTGCCTAGGACTCTATTTGATAGAGTTTCTTCATTCCAAAACTCTTTCCTATAAGTGGTGCTCAAAAGAATCAGATTTTGATCTTATTTTGGCATAGATTAAGAAGAATTTTAGCATGCTTTTTTGGTTTCCCACGCCCTAAAAAGAATAGGAGGCATCCAAGAGTTGGACACCCCCTATACTTTCCTTTCTTTGATTCTTTCCTACCAAGGTATTTGACCTAGATACAAACTCTCCTTGGCCACCTATTTAAATGGATTTATTGGTGTGAGAAGAAAAGTTTTTAACCATGAAAAAGAGAGCAAGGGCATGGGACATTGGGCGCTCCAAGAGGGTGGGCGTGGGCTTTCTTTTGGAAGTTGCTTGTCTTGTTGAGGGAAAAAGAAGAGAAGAAGGATTTTCTCTTAAGGTCTCTTTTGATCTTTCTTCTAATTATATTTTAAGAGATTAGAGAGTTTCCTTAATCCTCCTCCAGTTCTTTATCTCTTGGAGGGTCCAAGAGATTCAATGAAAAAGAGATCAGATCAATCATCAAGAGGGATCTGCAAGAAGCTAGTACTTCACGTAGATCTTCGATCGTCAAATCTCTGATCAGCATAGGAGCTTCATGTAGACAATCTGTAGAGATCGGATATTCTGTGCAACTTTGACCAACAAAGAAATTTATGAAAATCAACAGCGAAGTTCTCGACCCATGCTAAGGTAAAGAGATCCAATCTCTTCTAAACCCTAGATTTGATCTAGATTGGTATTGATATGATCAATACTAATTTATATTTTATATTTTAGATTTAAATATGCTTCTTATCATGTCATAAGATCTTAAATGTAGGTGTTTAATGATATGATCATGTGCATATATAGATTAATATGATTAATCTTAAGTCTTTTACTAATTATTTTTTGAAAAAGTTTTGAAAGGCATGCATAAAATCCTACATAGTTTCCCTTTATATATAACTATAAATGTCTACTTTTATATTTTTTCCCTTGTCAATTATTTTTATTTGATGATGACAAAAAGGGAGAGAAAAAGATAAGCATAAAGAAAGGCATAAAGAAAGGGGGAGAAGAAAAATGAAAATTGAAAAAAAAGTGAAAATGGAAATAGTGAAACTAATAGCACATAATGAAAAATTGAAAATGAAAGTAAAAAGGGAAATGAATGAAACTAATGCCGTATACCATATAATTCTAAAATATTAAAAATTTGGCATAAATTGGCACATTAATGGAACATACCATAAAGTTTGAAATTCCTTAATTGATGGCAATTTTACTTTTAATAAATAGATAGTAGGAGGATCATTGCAGTTGAAATAATCAATTCTTACAAAAAGGAAGAAATATAGTCTATGATCTGAATTTATATTAATCATCTCAACTTAAGTTGTTTAATTAATGTGGAATGTTATTTTCTTCACCTTGAATATTTTTGAAATTGAAAATATTATGCATGAACTTAAAAGTTTTATCATCAACAAAAAAAGAAAAGATTGTTGACCTCTGGTTTGATTTTGATGAATAATAAAATATTTAAGTTTATTTTGGTACTAGTAAATTGATTGAAATGGTTAAGATAAAATTCAGAAAGTCAGGAACCTACCTCGACGAAGCTCCATGTTTTTGATTGGAAGAACTAAGAAAGAAAAGCAAAAGAGGTCAAACCGAATATTTTTCAAAGTTTACTGGATCATTAGCTGACTCAAGAGAGACTTAAGTCAACTCTGGCATAATTTTAGCACTTGGCATAGACTAAGAATAGACTCAAAAATAGTATAAGTTGACTCGAGGACTCAAACAGACACCGGGACTCAAAGACAGAAGATAGCATTTTGGATCCTATTGCTGAAGTCAACTCAAGCATGGTGTGAGCCGACTCAAGCATCTCTGACATGCTTCAGTATTGGCATGGCTGAGAAGTTGACTCAAAAAAAGCACGATCTGATTCAAGTCTTAAGAGGGCACTTATTCAAGAATAGAAAGCTAAATTTTTCATCCTATAGCTGAAGCCGACTCAAGAAATCCATGAGCCAACTTAGGAATGCAAAATCGGCATAAGCACAGAACAGATAGAACACTAAATTTATCATCCTATAGTTGAAGCTAACTCAAGAAATCCATGAGCAGACTCATGATGGCCTAGAGCTAAATCAAGGATCTGGAAAGTCGACTCATGAGCTTTTGACAACTCTAACGACTGATTTTCAGAATTGCATAGAATTGGTTTGGAAAGCTTTAAACATCTTTTTCTCATGCTCCAATGGCTACAAATCCATTTTTGGTGTTTCTAACTTGGATTAGAAGACTTCTAAGACATTATTAAAGCAAGAGGAACATAAGGAATCAAAAAAAGAAGAGAGAAATACCAAAAAACATTCAAAAACTTAGTGTAGTCCTTCTAGTGAGCTTTAAAGAGTATTCATTGTAATTCAACCACCCAACCTGCTATGCAATCAAGGCATTCTTAAGTGAAGGAAGGAAACATTCATTGCAAAAGCCTCCAACCTCTTAACTTGTGCATCAAAGCTTCAAATCAGCTCTTCAAGGAGTTTATTTGCATTTAAATTTTTGTGCTTTCAATTTTTTATATTTCAAGTTTCAATAGGGTTTGAAGCTTGAGGGATAGGCTCATCCAAGTCTTGAATTGAATTTGTACAAGCCTAAAAGTAGCTTGGGGATAGGTTTTAGTTGGTTAGCTCACAAAACCAACTAGATTAAGATTGTGAATTCAAAAAAAATAATCTTGCTATAATCTTAGTGATTATAGTGGAATTTTTAAGTGGACTACTTGGAGAGTAGATGTAGGTGTTTGGTTTGACACCGAACCATTATAAAAACTTTGTGCCTTTGTATGTGTGATTCTCTTGATCTGCTATATTTATTTTTTGCTCATTTAATCACTACATTTTCTGCATATAAGTATTTTTGTTCTGCACATAGACTTGTTAATCTGAAAAAGTTTTTGAAAAATCTAATTCACCCCCCTTCTTGGGTTGTTCCTCTAGGCAACATCTATTCATTCATCTTTAGCAAATTGAGATTATGACATTTAGAGGTTCTCAAAACTCTTTTCTGAGTGATTTAAACAATAACCATTTGTCTACCCAAATGATGTCAATTGGTGGTCATCTATTCATTCATCTTTAGCAAATTGAGATTATGGCATTTAGAGGCATAATATTATTTTTGGTGGATTCAACATGGTGGATAGCGAGGGTTATGGGGATTGTGATTGGATTCTTCATGGAAGGAACATCTAAGATCAGGGTTAGGGTTGGGCTAGGGTAGGGTTGGAGGAGAGGTGGAGGGAGGGGTTGAGAGGGCTATGTGCTACCCATTTTTCTCATTTTCCAAAAACATTTGAGATTTTGACACATAAATGGGAGCATTAGAAAATAAACCTCACTAGGGAGGGGGCAAGTAATGAAAACTAGTAGTGAGATATAATTGGTGGGGTTTGCTAAAGGCTAAATAGCAAGGATATTCTTTTCATTATTTTATTGAGAGAAAGACTTAGAAGAGCTATAGTTTTTTAATGAAGTTTTAAGCATTTCATATTGTGTACAATGGGGCATGTGGAAATACTTCAAAGCTGGAACATTCCTTTCTTGAGTGAGGCTTCATTTGTTGTTTATAGAAAAAAAATTTGATGCAAAACCTTCAAAATTGGCTTGCAAGAGTGTAGGCAGGCCAAGGGGTGATAGAAATAGAGGGCATGAAAAAGTAGAGGAGAGGAGGAAGCACCGGAGAGAGGTAAATAGAGTGAGATGGAGGAAAGAGAGGGGCAGGAGGCCAACTCTGGACAAAGAAGACAACACTGTTTCTCGACAATAAACTCTCATACGATACCTAACTCAATCCTATCTTTAATTTTAATATGCCTATTTATAAAGCCTGCACCAACTTCAGGATGAGGTAGCCAAATATATTAGGGCCCAAGTAACTTTGTACGTCAAGTAATTTGATAGTCAAGTAATTTAAGGTCCAAGTAGTTTAATGGTTAATTACCATAGCTACTAGGACTCTAATAAAATACTAGACAAATGTAAACAAGCAATTTTGACCGTAAATGACTTTGATGCTCTGGTAAGAGGCTTCAATCATTATAATATAAAATTTGTTGTATGATCCAAGTCCTTGACTTCATACATTTCATTGCATGGACTTGTACTTAAGATCTTAATATTGGTTTGACACTTGATTGACCTATGAATCTCCAAGATTTGATGGAGACCCACATAAAATTTTCTTGTATTAATTGATTGTTTTGATTTTGCATCTCAAGGAGTGCTGAAGCATGCCAAGCCATGTTGGGGTGCACTAGGATGGTTCCAACATTCAAAATGAGAAACCAGTGGAGGAGGGGGAGAGGGAGAAGAAATGAGAGGAAAAGAGAGAGGGGAGGGAGGGAGAGGGAGAGGGAGGGAGAGAGATGGAGGGTGGTGGATGGCCGACAGAGGCTGCAAGAGGGGCATGGAGGGTTAGGTAGGTACATGAAGGGGCAGTGGAGTGGCTCCTTGCCGACTTCACTAATATTTCAAAATAAAAAAAAGGTCTTCTTGTTGCTGTCTTCAACCATGAAGCTTTTGATCATTAGATTGTGGATGCATCATTGAATCCAAGCAGTCAGCAAGACATGGATCTTCAAACTATTGCTATCGGATCACTCTTTGAAGATCAATATTCATACGATCTTGGTTTGGAAATTCCTCTCAAGTTAGATTTTTAAAACCTTTATTCTTTTCAATTTTATTCTCAAGACTTGATGCACCTTTAATTGTAGGATCTTTGTTGAGGATTGTGATTTATAGGTTTTTCACAAGAGATATCTCACAGAAATTCTTGTCTAATGGATTTTCAACTATTAGACTTTTAGTGTGTGGTTCACTGTTCTTCATGTACCTTGACTTCTACTTGCACTGGAAGAATTTTCTTTGCAACTTCTTGACAATTCAAGGTAGGAGTAGATGACCTTGCATTGCATTAAGGCATTGTTTGACGTCCATAGCTATTATGTCTTTTTGCAACCAAACATTCATTAACACCAATACATTGTTAAGAGATATCAATGTGGGCTTGATTGATTTTAAAGTATTGCGCATACACCCAAAGTCCTTACATGTTGATGAACTTCAAACTTGAAACTTATCCTTTGATGATATAATGAAAAGAGAGTTAGACAAAGAGAACAATTAAGAAGAAAATCAAGGAAAAGAGAGGATGAATAGAGTAGGATCCTTTTGTTTTGATGCAAAAATAATATACAATAACCTAGGGGATATCATGGTTATGTGTATAAAGGCCTAATGGGATAGGGAAATTAATAGAATGGAGATAAGAAGGAATGAGGGAGGAGGGGGAGAGGAAAATAAGGGGCTTTGCAATATTTTATTAGATGTCTAGAAGCACATTTAATTTCATATTGATTATATATTGTTAAAAGCTTGAAGGTTAGAATTTGCTGGTTTAGATGGACATAAATAATATGAAACCCTGAGCCCTTTCCCAACAAAGTATGGAGCAAAAAAAAGATCTTTTCGGAGGTGGGGGAGTTAATAGGTCAATGGTAATTATGTTTCTTTGAAGACCAAGTTAAAATGCATATTGTAATTTGTTTTTGGGAATGGATATGTTTGATTAGATTCATGAATAGTGGAAATCGGCAATTGATGGGGCATTTTCAAGAAGAAAAAATGAGGCACAAATATAGCTTATCAAGATAGATTACATCCAAAGATTGTAGAGGCCAGTAGATAAGTAGATATAGGCAATTGGAGCATAAATAAGAGGGGAAGCAAAGGATGACTCTTAAATAGCTTAGTCTGGTTTTACATCAAACTGGATTTTGAATAATAGTGTATATTTTTGTTCTGAGAAATAAAAAATAAAGAAGCACAAAAGTTTAGGGATTTTAGGTCCCATTTAGTTTTTGAGTTCTTCAAACCATCCTTTATTGCTTGTAGGCACCATTGTGCTTTTAATGGGTTCGTCTCTTTTCAATTGAGTTGTCTGGCAATCTTGCCATCATAAATAAGTTTTTCTAAAATGTTAAGGCATTCCTATGATACCATTTGATGAACTCAAATGTTAAAAGATTGTCACTAAAGATAGGTTTAGGAATCAATATGAGGCTAAGGCATCACAATCATAATGGTTCCAAATTAATGATTTGATGAGAAAGGAGTAAAATTAAATTCTTTTCTTAATAAACATAGAAATCCTTTCAAGCTACATAGAGAGATCTAAAGGAAAGAAAATATGTTAGTGGTTGTTGATAAAATTCTTCAAAAAAACTTGGAGCTCCATGGAACCCACCTAATTAAAGTAGCCATGAAGGTTTCTAAATCCTAATATTAATGGTTTTGGTGCTTTATCATAACAACCTAAAATTATAGGATGTTTTTTAAAAATCTAATTTGTTGGATGATATGTTTCCTTGATGAAACTTATCAGGAAACTTTGGATCAACTAACGTGTTAGATTTAACGACATCAAACCCAACCATCTCTCAAAATATCTTGACCTACCTTGTTTTCAATACCTTTAGAAGTAAAAGAGGTTCCCATCCTTCCTGCCTTTAGAAGTTATATTAACTACTTTTGTAAGATCTTCATTTTTAAACCAGAATCTTGAAGTCAGTTGCCTTTAACATTACCAGAATGACTATATTTTTTCACCCTCTCATCATAATTTGGGGAACTAGCCTCTTCAATATCGTTGCAATGCTTCCATCAAGATTTTGATGCCAAGTTATGGACACATGAAATGAACACATGGAACAAGATCTGGTATCATACTCTGAAGGGATCTCGTGAGATACTTGTGCTTTCCTAATATTCAATTAAAGATCAATTATCTCTCCTTGAAACTTGGAATAGATGAGTACATTGAGACACACTATCAAATTTTTTGTTGTTTCGATAGGATGTTGTTTGTTTAACATAGACATAAAAGATTGTGATAAGATATCTTCTATCTAATAAATTTTTAGTAAATTTTTTCTTTTCACTCAGGATATCTTAATGCATCATTAGATGTAAATGTAAATATGGAGACATGCTAATACCTTAATGAGATATATCCTGCCTAAGGAAACATTCATGAATTTAATGCAGCAAGACAGAAGTATAAATGCATGCCATGCTTCTATGTGCACTGATCTAACTCTGTTGAAGGGCTTTTTTGTGTTTGTCATCAGATCAGGTTTATATGCTAAGCAAGTTGTCTTAGCCACAATGCTGATCTTGACCAATGTTCGCATATATTTACACTAATCGGTTTTTCTTGTAAATTTGTTTCATCTAGCTTGTGGTAGAAAATTTGACTTTTACATATAGGATCAAACCATTTGTTTGTATTTTTCTTTTCTTCTATTGATGGCCTAATAATTGGAAATGTGAATTTTTCTTATTAACCTTGTTAGTCAAAATGGGTGAAAGTGATGATGGATTTAGCCATTCTAATATGTTGGTTAGAACTTAAGAATTTGGATCAAGGTTTACTATGCTTTGGCATCAATTTATTTTGGTAATCAAAGACCCAAAGTTCCAATCGACTCTCTAACAAAAGATACCATGTTGGCATCTACCTGTAAAAAAGACCATAGAGTAGCAGGAACTTCCCAAATTACAAATCCCTAGAAAGAATATTAGAAGCTTCATTGGCAAGCTCATCAGCCAGCTGCTTTCCTTCCCTGTAAACATGGCTAAACTTTGCATAAAGAAATGAAGTTTTCCCAAAAGGTCATGCTTTATCAATGCATATTTTGCTGGTTGACCTCTCTACATTATTTATAAGATATTAAATTTCTTTCTTCTGATCTAATACCATCAGGTGATAATAGTGCCCATTTAGAAGACAGCTGATGAGAAAATAGGAGTTCTTAATGCTGTGGCCTTCCTTCAGGGAGTACTGATAGCAGTAGGAGTCAAAGTTAGCATTGACGACTCAGAACAGAGGACTTCCAAATGAAAATTCAATTTTTGGATGATGAAAGTAAGCTTTTGTTGCCTGGATATTCTGTTATGAATATCAAGTTACATCAAATGCTTATATATTATTATAGTGATAATGTAAACACCTCAGATCAGCCAATTAGTAATCGAAACACCTCAGTCCAGTATAAGGGCACCAACATCTTGAGGTAAGTAAATTATCATAATATTCTCATATTGAAAATTATGTACCAAAGCCAATCATCAGCCTGTTGATGATTAAGATATTATAATTAATTTATTAATTAATAAAAATTTTTTAGCATCTTTTTCATCATAAGTTTACATCTTCTAATGAACTCCATTATTGTGATAAAGTCCTTAGGATTATTTAGTTTTGATAAAGAAAGAATTTATCCGTTAGTCCTTAAATTTGTTCACGACCAAATGATAGGCTGTTAATTAGGACGACAGCGTCTATCGAGCATAGATCGCTATATGCCATATAGGTTGGTTATCCTCTTAATCAAGGAGTATGAAGACACTGATATAGCATACAGGTGAGATGTATGGGTACATCATCATTGAACGTGACCAACTCTAGAGCATTCTGCTATCAAAAATATCTCTGATGGGACATAGGTATAAGTATCCCTTAGACCTGAGAACACCTCAGTGACTTGCAAGCAACTCACTATGCTTTGGTACCATACTAACTAAATTTTTAATTCAGCAATGAAAGGCTTCTGGGCATAGTCAAGTACTTGCAAAGTTGGAGTGTGATCAAGATAGAATTGACCACTCCAAGAGTTGGAGAAGAATATATGACTATATTTCAATATAGCAAAATCTTGACTTGGATAATCCATCAGATGGATTTGATATTTTTAAATACAATGTAGACAACCTAATCAGAGTTGATAATTGAACTCTGATGTATCCTATGAGCATTTTAGTCAAGAGGATGAATTATATGAAAATTATATCCACATGGATTCTAAGGATGATGTTCTACATCTTCGATCTATCCGACCATCGGGTATCATTGCTAGATGGTCACTTTGATTGATACAAAAATTTATTCCTGCACTACCGACTTAGGTTCAGACCTATGAGGTCACACACATTAGAGTTCACATTCCGATCGAATGGTTGATCAGTGATTTAGAATCATTTTTGGGTTAAATGATCAATACAGTTAATGTTTGACCTAGTACAAGTGTTATAGGAGGATCGAGTAGCAATTTGATTGCTAATTGACTTAATTTAATTAAGTCAGTAGGCTGAGATTAAGTCTAATTAAATATGATTTAATTAGATTTAGTTTGGGCTTCATTGCATAAAGTCCAATTGGCTTATTGGATAAGCCAAGTGCAAGGAAGAACTAGTCCTAGTCTAACTAGGACTTGGGTCGATCCAATTTTTTAATTTGATTAAAAAATTAAATTAGAATTAAATCTAATTTAATCTAATTTAATTAAGTTCTTAAATGGATTAGGGGCTTATTTAATTAGGTGAAGGAAAAATCCTGATTTCTTGGATCAGATTCGTTCAGATCTGATCGGATCAATAGAGATATTTCAAAAATTTCTTTCAAGCATCCATATTAGATCTGAGATGTTTTAGATCTAATGTTATAGATCTAATGAATAAAAATAAAAATAAATTAAATTTGATTTAATTATACCTTCATGTTGGGTAATCTAATTATCCTTTGATGATCCTGCTGATTGCCTGAGATTCTAAATCTAGCCATGCAAGCGCCTGGCCTCTACCGATATCCACTCAGACTGTATCTAAAGATCTTCTCCTTCTTTATCACCTCTCCAAAAATCAAATCTAGATCTAATTTGAAGGATTTTCAAAACTCCTTCTGAAGATCAGCAGTCGTCTCTACAGCAGTACTGCCTTCTTCCTTTCTCGTCAGCTTTTTCTTGCCAGGATCGCACCAAACTATAGCCCAACTTTCCTTGAGCATAGAGAGGAGAGAGAGGGTCAGAAGATGGCATGGAGGAGGGAGAGGGGCAGCCTTGCAGCATGGGCTAAGAGGAACTCTATCAAAGTTGGGCGTAGATAGGGTTTATTTATAGATCCTGCTGTGCCATGCAGTGCCACATCATCCCGGCCAATCGCATTACTTCATGCAATCAGATCTAAATCTGATTGATGGGATGACATCACCTGATTCAATCAGATGAGAGCCCCATAAATTCATCCTTAGATGGCACATAAGACTGATCAAAGTCTATAGGTAAGGGTCACCTAAGTAGAATCCAAGAAGCAACCTGGAGTCCCATCCGTATGGGACTTTAGGCATCCCAATCCATGGGCGCACACCTCCCTAGGTGTGTGCCTCCTTCTTTCTAATTTCTAGTAAGGGGACAAGACCCTATCTTCTCTCCAATAAGTGCTTGACACATGGGCAGATGTTCAAGGATCAAAGGTCAATGTTTGACCAAAGTCAAAGGACAAGAATTAGCAGGTAATGGAAAATGACAGGTGTTGTCTCAAATTTATCTCATAAATTAAGACAACCCTTTTTTGATCTGGACAAGCTCCAGTCAGACCAAGTAAAGGTATTTGAGTGAGCACAAACTCATTTGGCTCAGTCGAGATAACTTTTAATGATAATAAAAGGAGAACGTTTGGTTCAATCATGTGCTAGCATGATTTTCTTGAACCTAATTGAATCTAATTCAAATCAATTGAACTGGGTTAGTCCAATTGATGATATCTAGATCCAAATCCTTGTTTGTGTGATCTAGTTAGGTTCAGTTCTATATGGTAATAGGATATGTCATGATCTCCATCATCGAGATCATCGAAACTTCTTTCGATGGATCAGAACTCTTCTGATTCAGACAACTAGAATGACCGATCATCTAAATCATTCTGACTGCTCTCAAAATCCACCAGTGACACCAAGCAGTATATAGTGGCAACCCATCAAAACTAAAAATGAACCTCTCGGTGCAGCTACTTGTGTGATTAAGTTCTTCTATCTTGAGCTCCGATCAGATTAGGGTTAAGGTGAACTCGTCAAATCCTAATTTCTATCATATGATTTAATCATTCGATTCAAGTCTGATATGAAAACCTTAATAGAAACTCTTTCTATTATTTCACTCTGCCATGGCCATGGGCTTATGGACTTGATTCTCATGATCATCATAGGGCTGCTCCTCATCCATCGAGGTAGATAGATTCTCTCTTGGTGCAATCCAATTCCTACAATGAACATGCTATAGCCAACATACACCTCAGGATTCCAAATGGCTAGGAGATCGAGTCATGGTGTAGTCAAACTATAACACCCTCAAGGTGAACTATCGATGCACCTCAGGTCAAAGAACCAGACACACCACTACAGCTTCGAGTCAGTCATCGACGAGAAGGTAAACTTCCTTATGACTGCTCAAGATGGTCACGCTCAGTACCCTCATTCTCTAACGAGTACTTGTACTCTCGCTCTGATGTCTCTACACCGTAGACTCAAGACTCATCTACTATGAAGAAGCGATTGTACACTAACTTTCTGAATCAATCACCATCCTCAAGACAATCCTATGGTCAGGAGCATTTTATGAGTTAATAAATGAAAATTCATGTTTAAATTTTCAACTCTTGAAAATATGATTTATCATTACCATTAACTCAAGGGATGTATCACAGACACTAAATACACATTTATGATAGAAAATAACCCATTTTATTATTTATAGTCAAAATTATAATTTTGCCCCTAGAAGTGTATTACAAGTGTCAGCCAATTCTGGCTTCTAGGGCACACATATCTAACAAACTTTCACTTGACCTAAAGTCAATTGGTTACAAATCTAAGTCCTATCTTCTCAAGGTGGGCTTCGATCTTCTATTGATCCAACGACTTTGTAAGTGGATCTGCCGTATTGTCTGTGGAGTTTATTCTCTTAACCTCGACGTATCCCTTTTCGAGGTAATCGTGGATGAGGTGGTATTACCGCTCGATGTGCTGGGATTTCTGATGAGACCTCAGCTCCTTAGCAAGGGCTATGGCGCCATTATTGTTGCAGTACAAAGGAATGGCATCTGATGGCATCACTCCGATCTCTGCGGCAAACTTCTTATACCAGTATGCCTCTTTTGCAGCTTCCGATGCAACGATGTATTCTGCTTCTATGGTGAAATCTGCTTGGAACTTTTTCAACTAACAGCTCTACCATTACACACAAATAAACTCTCAGATGTTGACTTTCGATCATCTATATTGGACATAAAATCCGAGTCTATATACCCTTGGACTTGGAGTTCTCCATTACCAAAGACCAATAACATATCCTTAGTTCTTCTCAAGTACTTAAGGATACAATTCACAGAAGTCCAGTGTTCTTCATCTGGATTCGACTGATATCTACTTGTGACACTCACAGCATGGGCTATATCAGGTCGTGTACATAACATAGCATACATGAGGCTCCCTATTGCTGAAGCATAAGGGATCTTGCTCATTAGTTCTATTTTCTTAGGTGTGCTAGGGCACATCTTCTTGGAAAGATAAATGCCATGTCTGAAGGGTACCAAACCACTCTTAGAGTTTTCCATGCTAAATCTCTTTAGCACTTCCTCTATGTATATCTTTTGTGAAAGTCCTAGCATCCTATTCGGTCTATCTCTATAGACCTTAATTCCTAGAATAAAGGATGCTTCTCCTAGGTCTTTCATGGAGAATTCTTTAGATAACCATATTTTAACTATGGTCAACATGGAAATATCATTCCCAATAAGAAGAATGTTATCCACGTACAATACGAGGAAGACAACAGTACTCCCACTGATCTTTTTGAAAACACATGGCTCCTTGTTGTTCTTGATGAAATCAAATAATTTGATTACATCATTAAAATGAGTGTTCCAGCTTCGAGATGCTTGCTTAAGTCCATATATGGATCTTTGCAGCTTGCATACCTTGTGATCATTATCACTGGATGTGAAACCTAGTGGCTATTCCATATAGATATCTTTCTCAAAATATCCATTTAAGAATACAATTTTCATGTCCATTTGCCATATTTCATAATCACAATAAGCTACAACAGCAAGCATTGTGCGGATGAATTTAGGCATAGCTACTAGTGAAAAGGTATCCTGATAGTCAATGCCTTTGCATTGACTATAACCTTTTGCCACTAATCTAGCTTTGAATGTCTCCACATTCTCATCTGCACTAATCTTTCTCTTGTAGATCCATTTACACCCAATAGGTACTATACCTTCTGGTGGATCTACCAAGGTCCAGACTTGGTTTGAGTGCATCGAGTCAATTTCTGACTTCATTGCCTCTAACCATTTCTCGGAGTCGATATCTGATATCACCTCATTATAGGTTTTGGGATCATCACCATGAACCCCATTACCTACGAGGAACATTTTCTCTACTTCCTCTGAAATAGTACCTAAGTACCTCTTCAGGGAGATGAGAAACTCTTTTCCGATCTACGAGGTGGAGGAGGTAGTGATTGGATTGGCTTAACCTGATTTGGTTCCATTTGGTCCTTAGCTCGTTGCTCTTGTGAGACTTTCTCCTCGAGCTTGATCTGCTTTCCAATGCCACTATCTTGAATAAACTATTTTTCAAGAAAGATGGCATGTCGACTCACAATCACATTGTGATCTTCTGGAATGTAGAAATAATATCCTAATGACTCTTTAGGATATCCTATAAATCGAGCTCTAAAGGACCTAAAGTCTAACTTGTCTGCTTGTTGTCTTTTGACATGAGCCAGACAATCCCAAATTTTGAGATGACTCAGACTTGGTTTCTTATTTTTACTACATGCCATGCCATATCTCATACGGTGTGGTAGGAACGGTTTTAGAAGAAATCCTATTCAGTAACTATATTGCAGTTAACAAACAATATCCTCAAAGAAAATTAAGGAGGTTTGTGAAGCTCATCATGGATTGGACCATATCTAATAGGTTTCGATTCCTCCGTTCTAAAATTTCGTGGAGTTGAGATATTTCAGGTGAAGTTCATTGAGAGACTATTCCATTTTTCTTGAGATAGTCTAAGAATTTCCAACTAGGGTATTTACCTCCTTGATCTGATCGAAGAACCTTAATGGTTTTTCTAGTTTGCTTTTCTACTTCATGTCTGAATTTCTTTGAACTTTTTCAAAAGCTTCAGACTTGTGTCTCATAAGATACACATACCCATACCTAGATAAATCATCGGTAAAGATTATGAAGTAGACAAAGTTGCCTCTAGCCGGCACATCAAATGGGCCGCACACATCAGTATGTACTAGGGCAAGAAGATCCGTGGCCCTTTCCCCATGTCCTACAAAAGGGAGTCTTAGTCATTTTGCCATGAAGACAAGATTCACAAATTGGATATGACTCAAAAGTCAATGGACTCAATAGCCTAGTTTTCTCAATTTGTTAATCCTATCTTCTGCTATATGACCTAGTCTTAGGTGCCATAGATACCTATCATTTGGACTATCCCTAGGTCATTTTCATGGCATTCACATTTTGCTCGATATTAAAAATAGATACATCAATATGTAACTGATAAAGACCATTAATAAGGAAACCACTTGCAATTTTATTTCTTTCATAAAGAATGTTACAATGGTCCTTAAGAAAACTAATTACATAGCCTTCTAATGCAAGGCAAGAAATAGAAATCAAATTCCTGCTTGCTGCAGGCACATAATAACAGTCTTTTAACACTAAGTCTAAACCAGATGGTAGTCGAAGAGGGTATATTTCCATGGCCACGGCAGCAACTCTTGCTCCATTTTTGATGTGCAGGATCATCTCACCATCCCTCAGCCTCCTGCTATCCTCAAGATCCTGCATGGAAGTGCACAAATGAGCACTAGAACCAGAGTCAAGCACCCAACTGGATGCAGAAGAAATCATAAGGTTAGACTCAATAACGAGCATACCTCCAGAAGGACCTACCTCCTTCTTATTCTTCAGGGTGGCCAGGTAATGTAGGGCAGTTCCGCTTCCAGTGGCCATCATTGTTGCAATGAAAATACTTTTCTTTGTCAGCGGCCTTCTTCTTCAGCTCTGTCTTTTTCTTCTTTCCTCCTTCCACCTTCTGCTTTTTTTACAGACTTCTTCTTTCCAAAAGACTTTCTCTTGGAAGAAGTCCATTCCATAGCAAGCACTGAGCCTTTAGAAATCTTTCATAGAAAGCTCAGCGGTAACCAGCATGTTCATAAGTTCGGCCAAAAAAATTTTGAAGTTTATGCATATGGTAGTTCATGATGAACTGCCCATATGCATCAGTCAAGGATTGCAGAATTATATGTCATTCTACAGATCCAAGTCTAACTTCACTCCGAGCTTCTCAAGCTCTTCCAAATTCCTTGATCATCATCAGACAATGATCTTGGACTGACTGCCCATCATGCATCTTAGCCTTGAATAGTCATTTAGTGACTTGATACTTGGCTGCACGACTCTGTTCACCAAACATCTCTTGTAGGTGAGCCAACATTTGGCATGAGCAGTCTTGATATCTTCATGTTGGCACTGAAGCTCATCAGACATCGAGCCCAACATGTAATATCTGGCCTTGTTATCTTCGTCCATCCACTTATCAGAGATGCTCTCTGTTCATGGATGGGGCTGGTAAGATGGGAGGGTCCTGGTCCAATACATGAGTTAACTTCTCGAAACCATCCAAAATAATTTTGAAGTTTCAGAGCCAATCCTTATAATTGGGTCCGGTCAGTCTATGGGTGTCCAGGATTCGTGCTAGTGGGTTGGATGCAGACATTTTTCTATAGAGAGTCAAAGTTTCTAGTTAGATTTTGTAATTAAGACTTAACCAATTTATTTAGGAATTTTATTTTTAAATAAATTAGCTCCCACTATTTTTCTTGGATCCCTACACTCCTCTCTGTAGAGATGCAAAAATCTTCCATGATTAATGATTTCTAGTGGGTGGTGCGGTCCCACCAACTGACTCATCACCTCACCTAACAGTTATTGGTGATGGGTTAGCCAATGAGTGAACAACTCTTGTTCAATGATTCTCTAATCATGGTGCACCCAAACTTGGATCTCTAATTCATGAATCTCACCATGCCCAAAATATTGATCCACTCCTTAGTTAAGTCAGACCCACCATTTGCATAGATTGGATTTCCTAATTGAGTCTCTCACCATATCCAAAATATTGAGCCCAATCCATCCTCCAGCCCATAGCATCCAATGCCTAATAGACATGGTTGCATCTTTCCGGTGCAACTGAACCACTGTAATCAGCCGAGAACAATCAACCCCGGGAAGGGCCCGCACATCTACAATGGTGGAAGACCTTAGACTTAATCTTTTCTTAGGGAGATTTGATTTAGGTCTCATTAAACTAGACTTGACATAGTCATAACCATTATGACTAACCTAGTGGCATGGGTTAGCTCGGATTATTGACCACCTCAGATCAGAACTGAGTCAACAAATATGGCCAGGTAAGTGAGACCGGTGGAAGGGATATGCCATTAACTCGACAAGAATGCATTCGAGTCGAGTAGCTCTCCAATTAAAAATCAGTCGATCGTATCTGCCAAACTTACCTTAGACACCAAATTATTGAGCCAGAACCAATCAGGTTAGCCTACAATCCAGACTCTAACCACTGAGCCTAATTAGGTCTTAGCTTGATCGATCACTCATGTGACTCGATCTTGACCCAGACTTAATCCTATTAGGCTGGTCAATTTAAGCACTGTTGATCCCATCTAACCAACTCTTGATTCAGTTTGATCAACCGCTTAGACCTAATTGAGCTACCCAAGCCCGAACCCAATTATTATGAATATGTCTTAGATCTAAAATTCTCAATTTTAGATCTAATTAATATTTTATAATCTTAATTCTTAATTAAGTTTAGGGTTCATAAACAAAATATGTAAATAAAATCCTAGGGTTTCAGGATCTAGGGTTTTGCAGAAAGTAAGTTTTTAATTTTTGATTAAGGACGAATGCGCAGCACCCCTACACATCATAAGAACACCCCATCGAATGGGAGGAGAGGGCATTTAAATCCTACTTTATTCTTATGACCGGACGGCCAAGGGGAATGCCTTAATCAGAAATATAAATCTACAAAACTAGTTAGATCTACATCATATATCTCATATATAAAAATTGATCTAACTTAATATATATTTTGCATACATCTCATGTATCATATCATGCATATTTTTTAGATCTAAATTATCTCATAATTATCTAAAAAATTAGATTTAAATTGATCACATCAAAATAAATTCTAATCTAGATAATTATGTAGAACTATTCTACAACTAGTCTAAACATGCATGCATCATATCTCATATGATCTAAAAATTAAATAATTTTTATTTTTATTTTTTAGATTTTATTATAATATTTATAATCATTAGAAAATAAAAAATAAATAGATCTAAAATTATAATTTAATTAAAATAAATTATGATCATGCAAGACTACGTATAGAACTATTCTATTTTACAACTAGTCATGCATATTGTAGAACTTAGATCTATATTATTTAATTTTAATTTTTTTAATTTTAGATCTAATCACATCTCATGTGACATCTAAAATCACCTAATTTTTAGATCATAAATAAATAAAAATTAAATCTAAATAATTTATAGAACCTGGCTCTGATACCAGTTGAAGGGAAAATCCTGATTTTCCAGATCAGATTCGTTCAGATCTAATCGGATCAAGAGAGATATTTCAAAAATTTTTCTCAAGCATCCATATCAAATCTAAGATATCTTAGACCTAATTTTATAAATCTAATTAATAAAAATAAAAATAAATTAAATCTGATTTAATTATACCTTAATGTTGGATAATCTGATTACCCTTTAATGATCCTGCTGATTGCCTGAGATTCTAGATCTAGCCATGTAAGTGCCTGACCTCTATCGATATCCACTTAGGCTAGATCTAGAGATCTTCTCCTTCTTTATCACCTTTTGAAAAATTAGATCTGGATCTGATTTAGAGGATCTTCAAAACTCCTTCTAAAGATCAGCAGTCATCTCTGTAGTAGTGTTGCCTTCTTCCTTTCTTGTCAGCTTTTTCTTGCCTGGATCGCACCAAACTGGAGCCCGACTTTCCTTGGGCATAGAGAGGAGAGAGAGGGTTAGAAGATGGCATGGAGGAGGGAGATGGGCAGCCTTGGGGCATGGGCTAAGGGAAACTCTATCAAAGTTGGGCGCAGACAGGGTTTATTTATAGACCCTGCTACGCGACGTAGTGCCACGTCATCTCGGGCAATCACGTTGCTTCGTATAATCAAAACTAAATCTAATTGATGGAATGACATCACTGGATCTAATTAGATTAGAGCCTCATAAATTCATCCTTAGATGGTGCCTAAGACTGGTCAAAGTCTATAGGTAAGGGTCACCTAAGTAGAATCCAAGAAACAACCCAGAGTCCCATTCGTATGGGACTCCAAGCATCCCTATCCATAGGCGCATGCCTCCCTAGGCATGCCCCCCATTCTTTTTAATTTCTAGTAAGAGGACAGGCCCCTATCTGCTCTCAAATAAGTGCATGACACATGGGCAGATGTCCAAGGGTCAAAGGTCAATATTTGACCAAAGTCAAAGGATAAGAATTAGTAGGTAACGAAAAATGGTATGTGTTGTCTCAAATTTATCTCATAAATTAAAACAACCCTTTTCTAACCTAGACAAGCTCTAGTCAGACCTAGTAAAGGTACTTGAGTGAGCATAAATTTATTTGGCTCAGTCGAGATAACTTTTAATAATAATAAAAGGAGAATGTTAGGTTCAATCATGTGCTAGCATGATTTTCTTGAACCTAATTGAATCTAATTCAAATCAATTGAACTGGGTTAGTCCAATTGATGATATCCAGATCCAAACCCTTATTTGTGTGACCCAGTTAGGTTTAGTTCTGTATGGTAATGGGATATGTCATGATCTCCATCATCGACATCATCGAAACTTCTTTCGATGGATCAGAACTCTTCTGATTCAGACAACTAGAATGATCGATCATCTAAATCATTCTAATTGCTCCCAAAATCCACCAGTGACACCTAGCAGTATATGGTGGCAACCCATCAAAACTGAAAATGAACCTCTTGATGCAGCTACTTGTGTGATTAAGTTCTTCTATCTTGAGCCCCGATCAGATTAGGGTTAAGGTGAACTCGTCAAACCCTAATTTCTATCATATGATTTAATCATTCGATTCAAGTCCGATGTGAAAATCTTAATAGAAACTCTTTCTATTATTTCACTCTGCCATGGCCATGGGCTTATGGACTTGATTCTCATGATCATCATAGGGCTGCTCCTCATCCACCGAGGTAGATAGATTCCATCTTGGTGCAATCCAATTCCTACAATGAACATGCTATAGCCAACATACACCTCAGGATTCTGAATGGCTAGGAGATCGAGTCATGGTGTAGTCAAACTATAACACCCTCAAGGTGAACTATCGATGCACCTCAGGTCAAAGAACCAGACACACCACTGCAGCTTCGAGTCAGTCATCGACGAGAAGGTAGACTTTCCTTATGACTACTCGAGGTGGTCACGCTCAGTGCCCTCGTTCTCTAACGAGTACCTATACTCTCGCTCCGTGTCTCTACACCATAGACTCAAGACTCATCTACTATAAAGAAGCGATTGTACACCTAACCTTCTGGATCAATCACCATCCTCATGATGATCCTACGGTCAGGAGCATTTTATGAGTTAATAATGAAAATTCATGTCTTAAATTTTCAACTCTTGAAAAATATGAATTATCATTACCATTAACTCAAGGGATGTATCACAAGACACTAAATACACATATGTGATAGAAAATAACCCTATTTTATTATTTATAGTCAAAATTATAATTTTGCCCTAGAAGTGTATTACAAGTGTCAGCCAATTCTGGCTTCTAGGGCACACATATCTACATTAGGTTGGTTTACTCTTATTTTTATATTAGATATGTGTGCCCAGAAGCCAAAATTGGCTGACACTTTTAATAACACTTCTAGAGAAAAAAATTATAAATTTGACTATAAATAATAAAATAAGTATTTCTATATAATAATGTATATTTATGTCTATGAACATCCCTTGGTTAATGATTGATAATCATATTTTCAAGAAGTTAAAATTTAAGAATGAAATTTTCAATTTGTTAACTCATAAATGCTCCGACCGTAGGATCATCATGAGGAATGGTGATGAATCTCAGAAAGTTTGTGCTACCAATCGCTTTTCTATAGTAGACGAGTCTTAGTTACGGTGTGGAGAACATGGATGGGAGTACAGATACTCATTAGGAACGAGGGCATCTAGCGGACCAACCTCAATGATCATAAGGAAGTTCTTACCTCTCATCGATGACTTGAACTCGAAGCTTGCAGTGGTGTATCTGAGTTCTTTGACCTGAGGTCAATCAGATAGTTTACCTTGAGGTGTTATGTTTGACTACACCATGACTCAGTCTTCTCATATAACATTTGAAGGTGTATGTTGCTATGAAGCATGGTTCATTGTAGGAATTGGATTGATACTAAGAGGAAATCTTATCTACCTTGCGTATGGAATGAGGAGCAGTCCTATGAATCATGAGAACAAGTCATAAGCCCATGGCCATGGTAGAGTGAAATAATACAAAGAGTTC
The DNA here is from genome assembly GCA_006176705.1 of Cocos nucifera. NCBI lineage: Eukaryota > Viridiplantae > Streptophyta > Magnoliopsida > Arecales > Arecaceae > Cocos > Cocos nucifera. The sequence continues at coordinate 519 of QRFJ01007322.1, read as the reverse complement.
TTATTAAGATTTCATATTCGGATTGAATCGAAATGGTTAAATTATTATGATAGAAATTAGGGTTTGACGATTCACCTTTAACCTACATAATTGAGGGCTCAAGATAGAAGAACTTAATCACACAGCTAGCTGAACACTGAGAGTTCATTTCAATATCTTGAATGGGATTGCCTATATACACTACTAGGTGTCACTAGTAGTTTTGGAGCAATTAGAATTGATTTAGATGAATCGATCTTCCATTGTCTAAATTCAGAAGGAGGTTCTGAAATCCATCGAAAGGAGTTTATGATGTCGATATGGAGATCCGACATATCCCATACATACATGAACTAAACCTAACTTCACAATACAACAAGGTATTGGATCTGGATATCAATGTGAGACTAACTCCCAGTTCTAATTGATTTGAATAGAAATTCAGATTAGTTCAAAAAATCGTCTAGACAGATGACCTAAACTTCTTCTTTACTATCATTAAAAGTTTCTCGACTAAAGCCAAATGTAGTTTGTGCTCAG
>QRFJ01007321.1:0-26838 GCA_006176705.1 Cocos nucifera | reverse complement strand
GATCGACTTTTTTGTACGTGAGGCCCCGTCCGCCTATTAATGCATCCTTGGGCGACCGTGCCTAAACGCACTACGGGCGGTGTGTCAACCTACTTACAAAGCATGAAATTTTCGACGACCACGGAGTCGGCGAGGTCAGAGGAGACCAGGACCCTGGCAAAAGTACTGCTACTCGGTTGCCTGCGCAGAGGAAGATCGGCCCGACCTTTACCTTGTTGATGGACTGGACGTCCGCGACGACCTCACTGAAGAACGGGGCGAACCTGCGGAAGACCTCGTCCTGTGTCCTTACACGACGGAGACCCGGGGCATGAGGTGCGGATCGGCTCCAACTTGGCGGCCGAGGTTAGAAGACAGCTCGTCGCTTCTCAGAAGGAATGCGGACGTCTTTCGCCTGGCCCCAGGATGTGCCAGGGATCGACGCCGATGTTATAGAGCATAGCTGGCCATCGACCCAAGCACCGACCACATCAGAGAAAAGTTGCGCCACCAAGCCCCAGAGAGACAGAAGGCGGTAGCCGAAGAAGTGGATAAGCTCTCGAGCCGACTCATCGGGACGGGGTCACTATCCGACTGGTCTCGACGTGGATCCCCGCGCCTTGGCCGATTTTGGGGATTGGCCCGCCGTCACCGCCAAAGTCACCATGCCTTCGACTGGAACGGCGTGTCCGGCAAATCCCACCAGGGGGGAATTTACAGGTCCTAAGCGGGTATCAGGTAGGGACATTTTTAAGAAGGCATCGTAAAACAATATGTCCGCCGAACTTCCATTATCCACCAAAACGCGGCGTACATCATAATCAGCGACGTTTAAAGAGATTACAACCGCGTCGTTATGCGGAAATCTGATCCCCTGGGCGTCTGCCTCGGTGAAGGTCACGGGCTCCGAGGTCCTCTGCCTCTTTGCCGATCCCTCGGGTTCGTCGGTCTTTCCCCGCTGCGGTCCTCCCGAGACGGTGTTAATGACGCCGAGAGGCGGCCGATCCTCCTGCCGATCCTCCCCATCCGGCGGCAACATTCTCGGCCGATCTTCCCGCTCTTTAGGTTGTCTTTGCAGGAATCGGCCGAGCCTGCCCCGCCGGACCAGCTCCTCGATTTCATCCTGGAGCTGGACGCACTCCTCGGTATCGTGACCGTGGTCACGGTGGTAAAGGCAGAACTTGTTGGGGTTGCGTCTTCTGGGATGGGAGCGCATTCTCTCCGGCTCCGGAAGTCTTCCCTTGATCTCCAGCAGCACTTGAGCCTTCGGGGCGTTGAGAGGGGCGTAGCTGTGAAAACGCCGCCGGAGGGGAGAACCTTGGCGCGGAGACGAACCTCGTCGCGGGGGAGAACCTCGGCGCCGGGGGGAACTTCGGCGTCGGGGGGGACTTCGGTGTGCCCTTCCGTCGGTGGCTTCCCGCCCCCGAGCCTGAGGTGGAGTCCGGGCTCGCCCGCGACCAGGGGGAGTTCGGGCTTGCCCGCGACCAGGGGGAGTTCGGGAGCGCGGCCAAGCTTCGGTGCGCTTTCTTTCTTCGGCGGGCCTTCCCGCTCTGCCTACTCGTCGCTTGTCGCGAGCCTCATTATCCTTGGCCTCAAAAGCCTCTTCTGCCCGGGCATAGCTTTCGGCCCGAGCTAGCATGTCAGCGAAGTCCCTGGGATATTTCTTCTCCAGGAAAAATAGCAGGTCGTTCTTCTGAAGGCCGCCCTTGAGCGCGGCCATAGCAACCGATTGGTCCAGGTTCCGGACTTCCAGCGCGGCAGCGTTGAACCGGGTGACGTAAGCCCGGATGACTCCCCCTCTTTTTGCCTGATGGTCAACAAGAAATCCGAGCCTCTGCGCGGCCGCTTGCTGCTGACAAAGTGGGCCGCGAATTGTTGACTCATTTGGTCAAATGATAGGATGGTGCCCGGCTTAAGCGCCGAGTACCAATTCCTGGCCGCTCCTTTGAGGGTAGAGGGGAAAGCCCGACACAAGATGGCATCAGGCGCGCCATGGAGCAACATCGTAGTCCTGAAAGCCTCCAAATGGTCGACCGGGTCGGTGGTCCCATCGTAGCTTTCAAAATGCGGGAGCTTGAAGTTCGGCGGCACCTGTTCCTGCATGATTTTCTGTGAGAAGGGAGGATCAGTGCAAATATCGTTACCGCGGGAGGAAGGAGTATGACGAAGTTCTTCTATGCGCCGTCCCATCTCCATGAGCCTTTGGTCCAGGAAATCTTCGCGATCCTTAACCCCCAAAGTCTTCTCGCGGAACAGGTGTGAAGCCTCTCCCTGGGTCGAGCCGCGGTCCGAGCGGGGGCTCCTTGCCGGCTGCCCTTCTCTCCCGAGGGCCGGAGGTCGGGTAGCCCGCATCGGTCGCTCCTGGACTGGGTTTTCGGGCTCCGGGGAACCCCGCGCCGGTCGAGTGGGCGCCGGACCTTGCGAATGCGTGGCCTGCACCGCCCGCACCGCCTCCGTAAGATCGCGGACCTGCTGGGCAAGCAGGTCGAACCGCTCCGCATCCACCGCGGGTACGGAGCGGGCCCGTGTCGCCGGGGCCGGAGTGGGAGCGGACGGACCCGAACGGGATCGGGCCGCGGAGGTTGCCGACCTCCGGGTCGAGGCTCTTCTGGGGGGCATTTTTCTTTCCAGAAAAGGAATACTGAAGAAGGAGAAGAGAGATCCGGAGCAGGGGAAGGAAATCGTCGCCGAGCACTCCTTTAAGAACAAGGGAACCTCGAAGGTTCAGGCCCTTCCTCTAGCGCCAATCTGTTGGTGCAGAAATCCGTCGCCGCCGGAGGTCGCCGCAATCGAGGCCGCTGGGCGCCGCCGGGGACCTGCAAAACGAAGTCCCGTCCGGAACCGGTGGGGTGGTGGCTCCGGCAGGACCCTCCGACGGTCAAGTTAGTTTCCGGCCAACAGTAATGGAGTGCTCGGAATGAGTTCCGGAGCTTAGAGATGTGGAGGAGAGCTTAGAGAGTCGAGAGTTCAGAGAGCTTAGCCTTAGTATGTCGGGAGGGGTCCTTTTATAGCGGAGCTTAGTGGATGGTGACGGCTGTGCCGTCTGGCAGAGAGTCGTCGAGCAGCATGGAGTTTGGTACGGAGAGGAAGGCGTCGTCTGGTAGATCGTGGGAGCCATACCGGCGAGTCGTGGGCCGCATGGAGTCCGGTACGGAGAGGAAGGCGTCGTCCGGTAGATCGTGGGAGCCATACCGGCGAGCCGTGGGCCGCATGGAGTCCGGTACGGAGAGGAAGGCGTCGTCCGGTAGATCGTGGGAGCCATACCGGCGAGCCGTGGGCCGCATGGAGTCCGGTACGGAGAGGAAGGCGTCGTCCGGTAGATCGTGGGAGCCATACCGGCGAGCCGTGGGCCGCATGGAGTCCGGTACGGAGAGGAAGGCGCCGTCCGGTCTTGCTGCAGGCGACAGTTCGTCCAATGGAGTTCGGACTTGTAACAGAGTTCGGCCGAGGGGGAAGCTGGGGGAGTTCGTCTGGCTGAAGGGTCGGCCGTCTGTAGAGTTCGGCCGCTGAGAGGCCCGAAGAAGCTCGGCTGGCCAGTTGAAGGACTTCGGTTGCTAGTTGGTTCGGCCAGGGCTCGCTGAGGAGTTCGGTCCGAAGGAGTTCGGCTGCACGGGCTCGCCTGGGGTCGGTCCGAAGGAGTTCGGCCGTGGGAAGTCCGAAGGAGTTCGGCTGCACGGGCTCGCCTGGGGTCGGTCCGAAGGAGTTCGGCCGTGGGAAGTCCGAAGGAGTTCGGCTGCATGGGCTCGCCTGGGGTCGGTCCGAAGGAGTTCGGCCGTGGGAAGTCCGAAGGAGTTCGGCCGCATGGGCTCGCCTGGGGTCGGTCCGAAGGAGTTCGGCCGTGGGAAGTCCGAAGGAGTTCGGCTGCATGGGCTCGCCTGGGGTCGGTCCGAAGGAGTTCGGCCGTGGGGCCCGAAGGAGTTCGGGCTCGTGGGAGAGTTCGGCTGAAGGGAAAACCCGGGAGGAGCTCGGATGGCCGAACGGGCGTCTGGGAGGAGTCCGTCTCCCGAAGAAGTCCAGCCGCTTGGAGTCCGAGGAGCTCGGCCGTCAGGAAGTTCGGCTGGCGGTGGGAGTTCGTCCTCTGGGCAGTTCGACCCGGACCTTGGCGCAGGGGAGTTCGGCCTCTAGGCAGTTCGGCCGTGTTAGGGGCTCGGCCTGGCGCCTGGCGCTGAAGCTCTTCAGCAGCTACTGGTTACATTGGGCTGAGCGTTGGGTCGGGCTTCGGCAGGAGCAGGATTTATCCCCAACAGTTATCATTAGTTTTATTTATTTATTTATTTTGATCCACATACATGAAAATAAAAATTATGTGCTAACTACGTAACATTCCCCTAGTCATGATAACCTTCTAATGCTTGCCAGTTTGCTATCCAATCAACAGCTTGATTTACTTCTAAACAGGTATATACAAAGCTAATAGCTTCAAATTCTAGAGCTAGCTAGCCTTTGACGTGTCCTTTATATGGAGTCGGGATCCTCTATGGTACTTATTTTTTACCATAGAGTGCTGTACAACTTTCGGTATCCCATCATTTGTAGATAGATGACTATTTGCCATCCAGTAGGATTTATCATGTTTGGTACCTAATGCAACATATTATATTTGATAGTCGGCCATCTTTATGATGAATGATGTGGTAACTATTGATAATCAGAACATTTTTGATAAGGGTATAAATATCATGAGAGATGTCCCCATCTCAGCTTAAAATCTTTAGTCTGGGTGAGGCAATCACTTTCCATCACCACCCTATTTAGGCTGAATTTTTGGGCCATATAGAGACTCTTGTGAGGAGCCAAAGCTTCTTTGCAAGGAGGAATGAATGAGAGAGGAGTACCTTTTGCAAGTTAGAGTACCTATGAGATTAACAAATGAGACATTTCAAGCTAAAGCACCCAAAGATTTGGGTAGATTATTGGACAAATTTTTCACCAGACCTTGCATAAAAATTATTAAATAGATATACCAGGATTCCACCGCATATTCCACCTGTAAATTTTGTGGCATTGGACTTATCCAAGCCTATTTGCACCTTACCCATCCAAAAAGAAATCTGACTTATAATGGTGGCACGCGTGCTTTTGCTGGGCCCCTCTCGTATATGCTGATGTAATAAAATATATAATTATCTATCTTTAATTTAAAATTAATATCACAACTTAGAACAAAAGAATTGCATCAATTGAAAAGCATGAGGTTGCAAAAAAAAAAAAAAAAACTCCATTGTTAATTAGAGGTTCAAAGAAAAAAAACGTCTATGTGGAAGAGAGAGAGAGGTAACCTAAAGATTTGAAGGTAATGAATAATTTTTAATGAAATAATTATCCCAAATGATAGGATAGTAGTTTGCAGAGAAGCGAATGATTTCAACAGTACTATTGCATGACAGTAAACAACAGGGCATAGATCCATTAGCCTCCATCTTTCTCTAAAGAAAAGCATTTTAGGAAGTGAAGATCTCAGTTAAGGGTAACACTAGAGGTATATATAATAATTTTTAATGGCACCTACCACCTCCCATCAACGTTTCTCAAAAAAAAAATAAAAAATAAAAAATTAAAAATTAAAAAAAAAAAAGTAAAAATAAAAAATTGGAGAGCGGCATGCTGGACTGTGTGGCATGATATACACGTGAAAGCAGAGCCCACGGACAAACTGGGTTGGCGGACTATATGTTGGGTCATTATTTTTCTTTTTTCAGTGAAGGTCTGTCCGTGGGTTTCGATACAATATTAATAGAAATTATTTGCATATGATTTAAACATGCATGCACTAAAATTTCAGAGCAATCCAACCGTGATTGAATGGACTAAAATATTAATGGCATATGGGTGATTATGGAGATGCATAAGTCGAGTTGCTTATGAGCTACTCGAGATCAAGCTCGATTTGGCTACTATCAATCTCGAGAGTATCTCGAATAATTTTTTTTTTTTTTAATTCATGCTCGAGTAGCTAGATACTTAACTTGAAGACTCTTAAGCCTATTTAAATATATAAAAATTTTTAATTATTACTTGTACTCTTAATATATATATATATATAGAGAGAGAGAGGTAAATTGGGTTTCGATCGATCGGAGTCCAGTCTATATCCGATCGGATTTCTAATCGTTCGATTAGCACGCATCTTCTAGCGTTGTGCCTGAAAAAATGCAGCGATTGAAAAAAAATCAAGTGCGTCGGCTAAAAAAAATAGACACATTTAGAAAAAAAAATCAAAAAAAAAGCCTGCTATCTAAAAAAAAACAAAAAAAATTTATTATTATTTTTACTTTTTTATTATTTTATTATTTTTTTAGATGCTTGTTTTATTATTTTTTTAGGTCGGAAGGCGCCTTCAGGGCGCATGAAGGCATCTTTTGTGCTGAAAAAAGTTGAAGGCTGAAAAAAAAAAAAAAAAATTTCAGGCACCTTCACCCAAAAAAAATAAAAAAATTCTAAAAAAAACAAGCCTTCTTTCAAAAAGAAAGTGCTTTCTTTTTTTTATTTTTTTTATTTTTTTATTTTGAAAAAATAAAAATAAAAAAGGTCTTTTTTAGATTTTTTTTAATTTTTTTAAAATTTTTTTGAAAAATTTTTAGGTTCAGATTTTTTTCTGAATTTTTTTTCATCTTTTTTTATGCTTTTTTTTTAGTCGGCACATCTTTTCAGAAGTACGTTCGAAGATGCATGCTGATCAAATGATCGAGAATCCGATCAGATATAGATTAGGCTCTGATCAATCGGAGTTTAATCTACCTCTATATATATATACATATATATATATATATATATATACATATATATATATACATACATACATACATATATATATATACATACATACATACATATATATATATATACATACATACATACATATATATATATATATATATATATATATATATATATATATATATATATATATATATATATATATATATATATATATGTATATTATGAGTAACCTAAGGTTCGAATTTAAGTTAGACTATAGCTCAATTAATATTTGAATCAAATTGAGTCGATCTTTAATATTATTTTTTTTATCATTAAATTAAGTTTAATTTTAAGATATTAAGTTTTGATCGATTTTAAGTTGAGCTTCAAGTCTAAATTATTTTGGATGAAATCAAAGCTTAAGTTTATAGCTATTTGTCTTGGTTTGGTTTGGTTGCGCCCCCGTGGGTGATATAAGTTTTTGATGAGGTTACATTGGCATGTTGTCGGGGAAGCTCCCTCCACTTCCTTTTTTTTTTTTTTTTTTTTTTTCTTTTTTCTTTATCATGGCCTTAAAAATACTCTCTCTCTCTCTCTCTCTCTCTCTCTCTCTCTCTCTCTCTCTCTCTCACACACACACAAATGGCTGATATGAATGAAATTAGAGTTCTTTTGATGGAGTATTCTCTCGAGGTACGAAAACGAGATTGGCACGATTGGACTATTTTCCATCCCAAAAAATTGCTTCAATTTAAACTCTACCTTAAGATTTCCTTTGAAGGAAAAAAAAATATTTATTTAAAAATTTATATTTTCTAAAAATATTTTTTAAATAATATTTAAATAAAAAATAATTTATTTATATTTTTTATATATTAAAAAATAATTTTAAAATCTATTACTTATATTTTTTTTATATTAATATTTTTCGTATAAGTTGCTAACATCTATTCATATTTCTTATAGTATCTATTATTATATAAATATTATTATATAATAATATATTATAATATATAAAATTATATTAAATTATCATAATAATATAGTATAGTATGATAGTAGAATAATGATATAATATATTATATTAGAATATAATAATATATTATAATATATTATGTAATATTATTATGTATTACAATACATTATATTATATTATATTATTATTATAAGGTTAGAGTTATATAAGGAACTTAATTTTTTAATATTTTTTAATACTTTTTATTATTTAATTCAAAAAATATGGTTATTTCGAACTTAATTTCAAAAATACCGTCCATGCATGAAATTGTCACTTCGAGTAGCGATTTCGTTGCCACACAAGTAGCTAACGTGGCTGGATCAAAATCACCGCATGAAGTGGCGAGTTATTGAACTTACCATTTCAAGTGGTGATTTCAATGAACTCGCCATTTAGAGCAATAATTTCATCATTTTTTTTGGATCCGTAGAATGAGGGTGGAGGAGGACCACTACAGGGGTGGTGGATGTGAGTGGAGGACCCATAGGTGGGGGGTACCTAAAGAGGGTGGGGTGGCAGGGGGGGGCGAGTGGATTTGCAGGGCTGAGAGGAGGGAGTTTTTTTTTTTTTTTTTCGATAGATGGAGAGAGAAGGGGGCATAGGCGGTGGTGGTAACTAGTGAGGACCTGAGGGGAGCACGGTGGTGACGGCAGGGATCCGCCCCGGGGGGGAGAGATGGGGAAAATGGAGAGGGAGTTTTTTTTTTTCTTTATTGGGCTGACAGAGGGAGTAAGGGGCGTGGGGGCCCAAAGGGAAGGGAGGTGATTTTTTTAAAAAAAATAAAATAAAATAAAATATTTAAAAATATTAAATTAGATTTTAAAATAATAATAAAATATTATTTTAAAAAAATAATTTTAAAAAATATGTCGATGGGCATTAAGGAGTAGCAGTCATGTGGAGGAGCCATGAGAGGTGCTGGTTGGAGGGGTATGGGTGTTTGGATCCATGTAAAACTAAATTTCTTTGATGGAAAGGAGTACTTTTTTAAAAGTTATTTTTTAAAAAAATATTTTTTAAAATAATAATAAAATATTTTTTTTAAAAAAAATAAAAAATACATGGATGGATGCGAAGGAGCAGCGGTCGAGCAGAGGAGCCGCAAGTGGTGCTGGAGGAGGGTGTGGTTGTTTGATGCGAATCCATGAAAGAAGAAGAATGAAATAAAAAAAAAAGATTAAAATAATAATAATAATTCAAGAGCGACGAGGTGTGGGTGGATATCTACGAGTAGTGCTAGAGGGTGGTGGTAGAAGAACCACCAGCAAGAAGGTGGCACGAGTGGAGGACTTAGTTGTGCATTAAGACCCACAAGCGGGGGGTCGGGGTGCCTTCCGACATGCGGGATGAGGGGTGTACAGGAGAAGGAAGGATCCTAATATATAATAATAATAATAATAATAATAAAAATTATTTTAGAAAATAATTTTAAAAAAAAAATAAAAAAAAAAATAAAAAAATAAAAAATATTTAAAAAATAATTTAAAAATAAGCGCCTTCCAACTCCATCGAGGAGTGCGCTCGAGAGAGCCAGATGAGTTCTCCGGATCTTAAATTTTTTAAATTTTTTTAAAAATTATTTTTTTTAATTATTATTATTTTAAAAATATTTTTTTTTTATGTTTCATTACCTTCTTCTTCCATGGATCTACGTCGAATACCCACACCCTCCTTCGACACCACTTACGGCTTCCTCGCCCGTGGCTTTGTGCCGAACATCCAAACTCCTATGGTCCCACTCCTTGCCGCATGGTCGCCACTCCTCGATGCCATCCGCATATTTTTTCAAATTTATTTTTTTAAAAATAATATTTTATCATTATTTTAAAAAATATTTAATTAATTATTTTATTTTATTTTATTTTATTTTATTTTTTTTTTATTTTTAAGTATTTTTAAATGAAAAAAAACTCCCTTCCCCTTCCCCCTTCGTCAGCCAAAAAATAAAAATAAAAAAATAAAAAGAAAGAAAAGAAAAAAAAACACCCCCTCCACCCGCACTCCTCCCCCCCTCTGGTGGGTCCATCAAACCACCCCGCATCCTCCTCTCTCCATCAAAAAAAAAGGCTCTCCCTCCCCTCTGCCCCTATACCCTATCCTCCCTTTGGGTACCCACCACAACTGCCCTGCGGCCCCCCCCCGACCGAGTCTCCGCCAGTCACCACCGCCCTCACGCCCCCTCTCCTTCCGTCCATCAAGAAAAGAAAAAAACTCTCTCTCCCCTCCGCCTCCGTACCCCCGCCCTCAGCAGTCCCTTCGGGTACCCACCCATCACCATCGCCCCCCCTCTCCCGTCCATCTGCTACCAAAAAAAAAACAAAAAATTTTTTCCCTCCCACCTCCCTCCAGCCTCGGTACCTGCATGTCACCACCACCCATGCACACCCCCCTCCAAACATGGCGCTTGTGGGTCCTCCGCTCATGTTCGCGGCTCCTCCTCCCTTTGCTATCCATCCGGGGGAAAGAAAATTGATGAAATCATCATTTGAAGTGTCAAGCCAGTAAACTCGCCATTTCACATAGTGAGTTCGAAATTACAACTTGAAGTGGCAAGTTCAGTGAACTCACTATTTCATATGACGATTTTAATACCATGTCAGGTGTCAATGTGGCAATGAAATCATCACTTGAAGTGGTGATTTCAACATGATTGATAATCTCAAAAATAAATTGAGAAAGAAGATATTTTTGAAAATAAAAAATAAAAAATTAATAAATAAAAAAATCTCCTACAAGAAGCTTTTTGTCCTAAGAAAAGCTTGTTGCCATGCTAAAGTGATATGTATTTTTTTAAGATACTCACACATAACAGAGATGTGCTATTTAGGGCTTCATGCTAAAAATATTGTAGTTGCTGGTGAGGAGCCTCAATCACCATGTTTGGCTATGCATTACTAGAATTTGTGGTGGTGTGTGACCACAAAATTAGAATTCTCACCATATTTTTCAAACATATTCTCTTTACACTTACAAAAACAAAATTCTCACCATATTTTCCATCATAAAAATAAAAAAAAAAATCTTGTTCTTTTTTGTAGTGATCCATGCAAATCAGATGGACAGGAAGCTAATCGGATTAGGCTCTAAATCTGATCAATCTAAATATAATATATATATATATATATAGATTGGGCTCTGCTCAATTAGATCTCAGTTCATATCCGATCGGATCTCTGATCATTGGATCCACGTGCATCTGCGTGCATACGTTTGAAAAAAATAGATGCGTGCTTGCATATGAAAAAAATAAATCAATTTTTTTTAGCCTGAAAGCATCTTCAGGGAAAAAAAATTGAAAAAAAAATCCTACACCTAAAAAAAATATAGAAAAGAAAAAGAAAAAGATGCGGTGCCTTTAGGCATCTTTTTCTTTTTTTTTTAATTTTTTTAAATTTTTTTAATTTTTTGGATTTGAAGATGCCTTTAGAGTTAAAGACATCCTAAAGGTGCCTTCAAGTGCCCTAAAAGCACATAAAAGAATTGAATTTTTTTTTGGTTGCAGGCACGTGCTTTTTTATAGGTACATGTGCATAGATGCGTGTTGATCCAACGACCGAGGATATAGATTGGAATCTAATCGAGCTTATATATATGCATAATATTTAAAAATACTTTACAAAATTTCTCCATGGGATCTTAGTTAAAACTACTTGTTGGGGATAAATTCTGCTTCCGTCAAAGTCCAACCTGGTGCTTAGCCCAATGCAGCTGGTAAACACGGAAGAGCTTCAGCGACCAAACCTTAGTCGAACTTCTTCAACCGACCGAACTTTTCAGCAGTCGAGCCCCAGCAAAACCCCTCAGCCGGCCAAACTTATCAACGGTCGAGTCCCAGTCGAATTCCTTTAGTTGGTCGAACTTCTCAGCAGCCGAGCCCCAGTCAAACTCCCCCAACGGCCGAATTTTTGTCGAACTTTCAAGGAGCCAGACTTCTCCAGGAGCCGGACTTTTTTCAGACATCTCGTTTGACCGAACTTCTACAAAAGCCAAACTCCTTCCGAGCTTCTCCTTCATTCGAACTTCTCCAGGAGCCGAACACTTTCTAAATTGCTCCTGCAGTTGGACTCCTCTAGGAGCCGAACTACTTCTAGAATTATCCTTCGGCCAAACTTCTTTCGGACTTCTCCTTCAGTCGGATTCCTCCAGCGAATTGCTTTCGAATAATCCCCCCCAGACGTATTACCTTCAAAAGTCCAAACTCCTCTGAAATTGATATATGCCGAAGTCTACCAACCAACACCTACTTCCTCAGAGCTACGGCTATTAAATCTCGATGAACGGTCACCATCAGTCTGTCACAAATGATGCTACAGACGGTGCCCCCCTCCATGATAGACTCCGCCAGACCTCGAGCGGCCCGCTACCGGACACTATGGCTGTCACCATCAATCTGACGACATCTTTCTCTTCGTACCGAACTCCATCAGACCTCGAGTGACCTGCTATCAAACAGCTGCAGCTATCACCATCAATCAAGTTCTGCCTATAAAAAGGGACCCTCCAGATATATTTTCTCTAAGCTCTAAGCTCTCTTCTCTTTCCCAAAGCTCTATCGAGCTCTTACCTGAGCACTCCATTTCTGTTGACTAGAAGAGCTGACTTGATCATCGGAGGATCCCGCTGGAGCCACTACCACCGACTCCAGATAGAACTTTATTTTGCAGATCACCGACGACGACCTCGTCCTCCTCCACTCCAGCTCGTTCCGACGTCGATCAGATTCTGCACCAATAGAATTGGCGCTAGAGGAAGGACCTCTATCTCTGAGGCATCCTTATTCTTAAAGGAGTGCTCAGCAACGATCTCTCTTCTTCCTCTCTAGAGTTCTTCCTCGAGAAAAAAGGGCTCCTAGGAGAGCTCCGCCCTCGCTTCAGTCCCGACAACTCAAGCTCCACCTATAGCCATGGTAGATTCAGAGCAGTTTAACCTACTGATGCAGTGGATTTAGGGTCTCATCGAAATAGTGCAGACCATGCGGCAGCCTCCGACAGTAATTTCGTCAGAAAATCTGCCATCAGGATGCTAGGAATCGATTTTAAGGAAGAGCATTTGGCCTAGCATACCCGTCGCCCTTAGGAAGAAGAAACAGAGAGCTGAAGTTCTCCCCCATGAGGTTTCACAGGAGGATGGAATGAAGTCCGACCGTGCTCGCGAACTCCCCCCGAGCGCAAGCAAGGCTGAACTCCCCCTCGAGCTCGTCGTCAAGGAAGCCCTGACGGAAGGGTGCGAAGAAGTTCCCCTTGGAGGTTTCATAGGATGGCGGAATGAAGTTTGCTCGCGGACTCCCCCTGAGCACAAGCGAGGCCGAACTCCTTGAGCTCGTCGTCAAGGAAGCTCCGATGGAAGGGTGCAAAGAAGTTCCCCTAGAGGTTCACAAGAGGATAGAATGAAGTTTGGCCATGCTCGCGGACCCTCCCCCCGAGTGCAAGCAAGGCGGGAACTCCCCTCGAGCTCGTCATTAAACGAGCCCTGATAAAAGGGCACGAAGTTCCCCTGGAGGTTTCACAGAAGGATGAATGAGTTCGGCCGTGCTCGCGGACTCCCTCCGAGTGCAAGCGAGGCCGAACTCCCCCTCGAGCTCATCATCAAGGAAGCCCCGATGGAAGGGCGCGAAGAAGTTCCCCCTAAAGTTTTCACATGAGGCGGAATGAAGTTCGACCATACTCGTGAACCCTTCCTTCGAGTGCAAGTGAGGCCAAACTTCCTCTCGAGCTCATCATCAAACAAGATCCGACAAAAGGGCATGAAGTTCTCCCTGGAGGTTTCACAGGAGGGCAGAATGAAGTTTGGCCGTGCTCGCGGACTCTCCTCGAGCGCAAGCGAGGCCGAACTCCCCCTCGAGCTCGTCGTCAAACAAGCTCCGACAAAAGGGCACGAAGTTATCTTCCGTTAGGAATAAAGCTCGGCCATGCTCACGAACCCTCCCCACGAGCGCAAGTGAGTCCGAACTCCTTCTCGAGCTCGTCATCAAGGAAGCTTCGACAGAACGGCATGAAGAAGTCCTCCTCCAAAAGGTTTTACAACTACGTCCCCCACAATGCTTCACGGACACTGGCCTAAAGTAAGCCAATGGCACTACCGTAGTTAGAACTACCAATGAGGGAGGAACAATAAGGAGGTCGGCCGCCTCCCGACATCATCAATGCTACCTCTAGGAGGGTTTGGTACTTTGGCGAGCCATCATCTCCCAGTCGTCATCCCCCAAATTAAGAAGGCCAGCATAGAATAGAGGAGGTCATCCGGTTCGGGACTTACTATCTGAAGAAGCTCAGAGGAACAACGCTCCCACAACCTTAAGACTCGGATAATCCGAAAATGTACTGCTGATAATTTTTCTTCAATAAAATTCCTCCATCTCAACTTCAACTTCAACCTCGACTAGAGATAAGATCTCTCCCGAGTGTCCAAGCTTCAACCTCGGCTAGAGATAAGATCTCTCCCGAGCGTTCGAGCTTCTACGACAATAGGAGATAAGATCTCCTTCAACCTTGGCTAGAGATAAGATCTCTCTCAAGTGCCCGAGCCCTCAATTTCAACTTCAACCTTGGTTGGAGATAGGACCTCCCCCAAGCTTCAACGTCTTCGTCAATAGGAGATAAGATCTCCTTCAACCTTGACTGAAGATGAGATCTCTCGAGCTCAACTTCAACTTCAAGCTCGCTAGAGATAGAACCTCCCCCAAGCTTCAACATCTTCGTCAATAGGAGATAAGATCTCCTTCAACCTCGGTTAGAGATAAGATCTCTTCCGAGCCCCGAGCCTCAACTTCAACTTCAACTCGGCTGAAGATAGGACCTCCCCCGAGCTTCAACGTCTTCGTCAATAGAAATAGATCTCCTTCACCCGGCTGGAGATAGGACCTCCCCAAGCTATAAACATCTTCATCAATTAAAAGACAAGATCTCCCTAGACCTCGGCTGGAGATGGGATCCCCCGAGCCTCAACTTCAACATCAACTTTGGTTGGAGATAAGATCTCCCTCGAGCTTCAACTTCAATGGGTGCAGAGTCCAGAAAAGGACTTCGACAGTCGCCTTCTTGTACTTTCTTCCTTCGAGTTTCGAACTCTGGAGTAAGGAGGACTATTGTTGGGGATAAACCCCGCTTTCACTAAAGTCCAGTCTGGTGCTTAGCCCAATGCAGCTGGTAAACATGGAAGAGCTTCAGCGGCCAAACCTTAGCCGAACTCCTTCAGTTGGTCGAACTCTTCAACGGTCGAGCCCCAACGGAACCCCTCAGCTGGCCAAACTTCTCAGCAGCCGAGTCCCAATCAAATCCTTTCAGCCAGCTGAACTTCTCAGCGGTCGAGCCTCAGTCGAACTCCCCCAATAGTTGAATTCCTACCAAACTCTCAAGGAGCTAGACTTCTCTAGGAGCTGAACTTTTTCCAGACATCTCTTTCAGCCGAACTTCTATAAAAGCCAAACTCTTTCTAGAATTCTCCTTCAGTCAGACGCCTACGGGAGCCAAACTTCTTCTGAGCTTCTCCTTCATTCGAACTTCTTTAGGAATCGAACTCCTTCTAAATTGCTCCTGCAATCGGACTCCTCTAGGAGCCAAACTTCTTTCAAAATTCTCTTTCGGTAGAACTCCTCCAAGAGCCAAACTCCTTCCGGACTTTTCCTTCAGTCGAATTCCTCCAGCGGATTGCTCTTGGATAATCTCTCCAAAGTATTACCTTCAAAAATTCGAACTCCTCTAAAATTGATATATGTCGAAGTCCACCAACCAACGCCTACTTTCTCAGAGCTACGGCTATTAAATCTCGACGAACGGTCACCATCAGTCTGCCATAGGCGATGCTACAGGTGGCGCTCCCCTCTGCGACAGACTCCGTCAAACCTCGAGCAGCCCACTATCGGATACTATGGCTGTCACCATCAGTCTGATAACACCTTCCTCTCCGTACCGAACTCCATCAGACCTCGAGCGGCTCGCTGTGAGACAGCTGTAGTTGTCACTATCAATCAAGTTCCGTCTATAAAAAAAGATCCTCCAGATACGTTTTCTTTAAGCTTTAAGCTCTCTTATTCTTTTCGAAACTCTGCTGAGCTCCTGTTTGAGCACTCTATTTCTGTTGGTCAAAAGAGCTGACTTGATCGTCAGAGGATCTCGTCGGAGCCACCACCATCGATTCCGGATGGAACTTTATTTTGCAAGTCACCAGTGGCAACCTCGTCCTCCTCGACTCCAGCACAATCCGACGTCGATCAGATTCTACAACAACACTACTTAAATTAATATTTTTTAACTTTTTATTTTAAAAAATTATAATAAAAATGATATGATAATTCATGAGTTGATCTAGATCTCTACCAATACAAGCATCTATTAGCCTCTTTTTATATATTTTAATATATTTATAAATCTAATTTTTAAATTATAAAATTAATTTTTAATTATTTTTATTATAAAAAATTTTTATATTAAAAATAAAAATAAATGTTTTTAAAAAATATATTAAAAATTTTATTTTACTTGACATACTTTCCGAACCGAGACACGAGACAGCGGGCATTTCTGCATTCGAATGGTACCTGCACGTTGTGATCGAGACTCCCCACCAAAATCTATCCTATTTCTTAGTTATCATTTATAAAATAAGTACAAAGTCACCTCACTAAATACTATATTATTTTTAAATTTTCATTTATGGCACTAGTACTGTATGATATGAGGCTCCTCAAGGCCCACGTGCTTTTGTCGTTTATCTTTTATGCGATAAGTATTGAGATGGGACTTCTCACCAAAAAATTATTTAATTTTTAATATTTATTTATAAAATAAATAATATATATTAAATTTTTTTATTAAAATTTATATAATTTTATTATTTATATTTATAAAATAATAACTGTATTTTTATAATAACCGCATAATGATACTCATCAAAAAATTAGAAGGGCCGGGGCATGGGGGTCATTGGGAAGTGGAGCCGGGGCGAGGGCTGGTGGGTGGGTTGTAGCTCTATCATAATTGTGCAGAAGAAGCAATATATGGTGACGTAGACTCCGCACCAAGTAATTCATAGTATCATTTTTTTTTTAAATATTAATTTTTAAAAATTTAATTTTAAAATTATTATTTTTTAAAAATATTTTTGAAACCACCGTGGTTACGATAAGGTAATGATGATGTGGTGCACTCGCACATTGAATATGCAATTCTAAACTTAAAATCGCATGTTCAATCTACGATTTTAAATTAAGATGATATTTTATAAAAAAATAATATTATCAATAATAAATATCATAAATTTATCAATAAAAATATTAATTTATTAATTAATTTATATTAATTTTTAAAAATTAATAATCAATTTATATATATTTTAAAAAATTAATATTTTTATTAATTAAAAAATTAATTAAAAAAATAAAATTTTATAATCAATGGAAAGATCTTATTTTTCTGATTACAACGAAATAAATTTTGAGCAAAACAGAGCTAAAATGAAGAAGATATAAATTTTTAAAGAAATAAAATAAATAAAAATTAAATGAAAAATAACATACGGCTCAGCCGGCTCAAGCCACCGTGTTATATCAGCTGGTGCATCCAAATGCGCCGAGCCAAGCTGACTCAGTCGTGGAAGTCGTCAGTCGATCCATGATCCAGGCGTGGACCGCCAGCTCAGCAGAAGATAATGAATCACGGAGCGACACGTGGTGGACCTAGACCTTAAAGGATTCATAGAAAATCTATCATGGCTTATAAGGCATTTTGGTCTTTTTCGCTTGACAATAAGAGCGCTGATTGGTTGCAGTCTTTGGAATGCTCGATCCATGCGGTTTATGAAAACAGTAAAGACACGATCGGACGGCTCTGGTAGCTTGCTGTCAAGATCGAATGGTGAAGGAATTTTTCAGCTTCAGGCTTCATACGGATCGCCATCCAATGGTAGCGCGTGATCCATGGGATGATCCGACGATAGAGAAAGCTCCCGATGGTGATCAGGACTCCAAACGCATGATCAGCGGTCAGATTTTATCCATCAACGTACGATCAACGGCCAAAATTTAATCCGACTTGATCTAGGCTGATACACATTCAATTTTGATGATTTTTGAACTATTGGATTCTTATTGAATAGCCAGATTTCACCAGAACCACCAGAATTCGTCCAGGACTCTTTTTAATCTAATTTTCACTTGGATTTCTTCATATTTTGACGATCAAAGAGCTCCTTAGTCCCACATTGCCTAGAAGAAAACTCTTCAGTCCTCTTAACTCTATAAAAAAGACCCCAGGCCTCTAGAAATCAATATCTCCAGTCAAGGTGAAGCTTTGGTATAGGGTGAAGTCAGGCTCTAGGTTAATGGCCGCTTCGAGACAACTGGTGCCGAGAGAAAAAGTTGGGCTTCTACATCATCTTTCCACCAATGCCGATCCAAGATCAGAGATCAGACTATTTTATTTTATTTTATTTTTATATATTTAAATTCTAAAATTTTAATTAATATAAATTTTATTTTTTGCACTTTGATTTTAGCTTTTTATTTTTATTATAATTTAGTTTATGTACTTTAATTATTATTTTTTATTTTACTGCAAGTAGATGCTAAGATCTAATTAGTAGATCTTACTACCAAGTTTACTTTTCTGCATAATTTAATTTTCACTTTGCAATTTTAATTTTTGACTTTAAATTTTATTTTTAAATCTTTTTTTTTAAGAAAATCAAAGATTTCAAATCTAAAAATACCATCTTCTCTGTAGATTCGACCCGATTCACTGCTATCTACGTATTTTTAATTATTTTAAAATATCGGATTAAACTGACAAATACAGTGTCTTAACGACAATATTGTATTTTTATCAAGTTTTTGGCATCGTTATCGAAGAAGGCACGGACATTAAATTTTTGATCTCTTTAATTTTTTATAAATTAATTATAATTTTTTTTAAAATATTGCTTACTTACTTTTTATTTATTTATTTTATAGAAAAAAAGAAGAAGGGAAAAGGAAGAAAGCATCTAATTTTGGTGAGATCAATCCTAACCCTAGTCTTCTTTACTTTTTATTATTTATTTTATTTTTAAATTAAGTTAAAAAATATATCCACTTAAATCAAATTAAAAATCTCATGATAAGATTAGAAATCCTAACTATTTAGAACATACATCATATTAGTTTTATTTTTATTTTTACTTTTTTCTGGAGATAAGGTAAGCCTTTCAGAATTCAATTAGTTGCATGCATCTAGTTTAAATTGCATAGAATCTTTTGATTGAATATTTTTTATGCATATTCATGTTAAATCAAATTAAGGGCACAACCCAATTAATCAAGATAAGATAGGAATTTGATTTTAAAATCAAATTAGACATCAGCCCTAGGAGCTCGAGCTTAATAGGACAAGAAACCCTAAGAGTTGAACCAGGTTAAAGTTAGTCAATTTGACTGGTGTCTAGAAAAGTGATTCAAGAATGACTGGGCCCGAAGAAAGATGATTTCTAATTGGTTCCATTAGCTTACCTGGCTAAGCACAATTGGTGTCTAAGGTAAGTAATGGGAGGACTCCCATCGATTTTACACTTATCTGACTAGTTGATTGGCTGATCCTACACTTGGGGGGCTCGAAGGTAACCTTAACAGTTAGGAGCTATCTAGATCTAGGATAATCCTTAGTTAGGATTGATTGACCAACTTGATTGCTAACCAACATCAAATCTAATTAAACATAATTCTTCTCTCTCTTCTTACTTCTAGAACTCCTTAGGACCTCTTCTTTAGAACTTTTATTTTTTTCTCTTCAAAAATAAAATAAAATAAAATAAAATTAAAAATTAAATTAAATTAAATAAACTAAAAAAATATTAAAAATAATAATTAAATTAAATTAAAAATAATAATTAAAATAATTTTAAAAAATATATAATTTAAAAAAATAATAATATAATAAAATAATATATATATATATAATTTTTTTAAATAAAAATCTAAAAAATATCAAACCATACATTAGGATTACACTAATACATATACAGTAGAAAATTACTTTATCTGATCTAGTTAAACCCAACCATAACATTGAAAGGCTGAACCGTATTAAACCCAATGACTGAAAATTTTAGAGAACCACCTAAGTAGATTAAGAAATATTTTATCCCTTCTACCTATAGCCCATCAACTTATATCTAGTTATCTGATATCCATACTACCTACTATGAGATCAAGCCGACTACAATCCAGATGCTTTCATCTTTCTATGGGAACACCAATGAAGATCCTTATAAATATCTGGATGAATTTCTAAAAAATTTGCTCTACGGGTGAGAATTCAAATTTAACTAATGATGCCCTCGGACTAATTTATTTTCTGATCATTAAAAGACAAAGCCAAGTACGGCTTGGAACAATAGGGAGACCAATTAAAACTTGGGTTGAATTGCAAAGTAAATTTCTTAAGAAATTCTATGACCTAGGACCCGAACCAACATTATGAATAACAATCACTGGATTGATCCAGCTTTCAAGAGAACAGATTCACGCTCATGGAGAGAGATTAAAGAAAGTTCTTAGCAAATATATAGTCCAATCCAATGAGTACGTCTAAGTGCAAATAATTTCAAGCTTATCTATTGAGGGTTCTCACGAAATCTCCAAACCACCAACAATGATTGGAACTGACAACCTGTAGGGCATATAATGAACAAGAGTCAAGACAAGCCTATACCTTATTTGAAAATCCTCGCGCTCCACACACTCCAATTACACATGCTTATATTATCTTCACACAACCTGATGCAAGGATCCTGAATAAACCCCCCATTTAGTAACTCGTCCTTCTATAGGCCTCGATCAATTTGTAAATAAAGTCGGACTATTCATATAGACCTTCAGACATTAGATCAATATTTTAAACACACGGTCAACTCTCCTGCCTACACTTCACTGAATATAGCACCTCTTGTGCCCTAGGAGTACAGAGAATTGGAGACAACTTATATAAAACACCTATTCAGGGGCAAACAATCTTAAATTATTGACTAATATCAATCTAACAATGGGTCTATCTTCTATCACATAGTGTATTTAAATGTCTGTGATACATCCTTCTGCCAGATTAATATACATGATAAAATTCATATTTTCAAGAGTTTGAAAAATATTAAGACATGAATAAATCAATTATTAACTCCACTAAAAAAATGCTCCCGCACCAGATAGGATCATCAACGAAAGGATGGTGACTGATTTCAAGGTGGTGTTTACAATCGCTCTCTTGTAGTAAGATGAAGTCTTGAGTCTTAGTGATGGAGCACCCCATCGACAGCGCAGAGTACACGATACCCTCGTTAGAGAACCGGAGGACTAAGCGTGACCCCTCGAAGTGTTCATTAAGAGTCTACCTTCTCGTCGAATGACTTAACTCGATGCCGATTGGTAGTGGATTGTACTAGGTTCTTTGACCTTGAGGTGCAATCAGCAGTTCACCTTACGGGGAGGGAGTGACGCGGATGTATAGTTTGACTACACCATTACTCGGATCTCCTAGCCATATGGAATCACTGAAGGTGTAATGTTGGCATAAGCATGTTCATTTAAGAACTGAGATAGCATCAAAGATAAATCTATCTAACCTTCGGTGGTAGAGGAGCAAGCCCTATGATGTCATGAGAATCAAGTTCCAAGAAGTCCATGGCCATTGGTATAGTGAAATAATGGAAAGCAGTTTCTATTTAGGTTTAACATTGGACTTGAATCGAATGATTACATCATATGACAGAGACTAGGGTTGCATGGAGTTCACCTTAACTCTAATCTGATACGGGACCTCAAGATAGAACGAACTATAAATCATACAAGTAGCTTGGCACCAAAAGGTTCGTATTCACTCTGATGGCGTTGCCACCAGTATACTGCTAAAGTGTTCACTGGGTGGATTTTGGAAAAAGCAATTTAGAATAATTTAGTATATCGATCATTCCTAGCTATTCGAATTCAGAAAGTTCTGATCCATCGAAAGGAGTTTCGATGATGTCGGATGATAGGATTCATGACATATTCCCATTATCAATACAGAACTGAACCTAACTGGGTTACACAAATAAGTGTTGAATCTATGGATCAATCAATTGAACTTGATCCTTAGTTCAAATTGATCTGAATGAGATTTCAATTAGTGTTCAAGAAATCGTGCTAGCACTCGATTGACAGCTAACGTTTTTCTTTTCTATCATAAATTAAGTTGTCTTGACTGAGCCAAAGGAGTTGTGCTCAATCAGAGGCCTTTCATATGGTTCTGACTGAGAGGATGTCCAAGTTTCAAAAAAAGGTTTGTTTTATTTTTATAAGACATTACCATCATTTTTTTGGTCACCTGCCATTTCTCGTCTTTGACTTTGGGTCAAAAGTCTACCTTTGACTGGTCAAAATATTGACATTGACACTTTGACTTCTGTCCCATGTATCACGCACCCTATTGGAGAGCTGGGGGCCTATCCTCCCCTGCTAGAATCTGGCAAAGAAAGAGGCACACGCCCCACCCTTGGCATGTTGCCCAAGCTGAGGCGCCCAGGAGTCCCTGTTGGATAGGGGACTCCATTCTCCTTTTTCTGGATTCAATAGAGTTCTCCTAAGAACCAACTCTGACTGATCTTAGGGCACCTCTAAGGAGAAATCTAGGGGACTCTCATTTCCATCAATCAGATTTAAATCTGATTTCATAAAGAGTTTATTGATGTTTGAAGAAGCAGAAGTTTGGATTCACAGTTAGTCTATAAATAAGACCCTACTGTCCAACTCAAAGAGGAATCTAAATTAATTTGAGATCTGCCTTGCCCACAAGGCCTTTTCTCCTCTCCTCCTCCCATGCCAAAGCAATTCTTCTCCCTTCCTCTTCATTGTTCAAAAGGGTTTTGAACCTTCGTTTGGTGCAATCTAGACAAGAGTAGGGCGAGTGAAAGCTAGAAGGCTGGCTGCCTGCCAAAAGACGACTACTGATCTCAAAAAGGAGTTTTGAAGATTCCTCCAGATTCAGATCCAGATCTGAATTCTATAGATGTGATAAGAGAGAGGATCTCTAGATCCAGTCTAAGTGGATATCGATAGAGGCCAGACCACTTGCGTGGCAGATCCAGAACCTTCCACTGCTTACAGGATTATCAATGGGATATAGAATTACCCACTTCAGATAAATTAAATCTGATTTAATTTATCTATTTTTATTTTAATTTTTAAAATAATAATAATTAAATTGTTAAATATTCTTAGATCTTGATCTGGATCAAATGAGAAAAATTTTGAAATATATCTTCGTTGATCTGATCTGATCTTGAAACAACCTGATCCGCAGAAATCAGAATTTGTTCTTCAAACTCGTTATCAGATGCCAAGGTTCTAAAAGTATTTAGATTCTATTTTTTAAGATTTATTTTAATTATAAAAAATAAAGATAATTTTAGATAATCACATTGAGATGTGATCAGATCTTGAAATTTAAGAAAAAATTTAAAATTAAATGATTTGATCTAAGATTTTAGAAAATTATGCATGATTAGTTCTAAAATAGAATAGTTCTATAGAATAGTCTTACAGTATTTTCAATTTAATTTGAATTAAATATATTTTAATTTATTTATTTACTATTTTTTGATATTATAATGGTTATATAATATCTAAAAATAGTAAATAAAAATTATTTAATTTTGGAATATCATTTTAGATATGATTGAATGCATGTCTAGACTAGTGTAGAATAGTTCTACTAATTATCTAGATTAGAATTTATTTTGATTCAGATCAATTTAAATCTAATTTTTTAGATTATTATGAGATAATTTAGATCTAAAAATATGCATGATTCGATACATGAGATGTATGCAAAATATACCATGATTAGATCTAATTTGTATAGAGATATATGATATAGATCATAAAACTATTTTGTAGTATTGCATTTATTCCTGATTTAAGGCATTCCTCTTTGGCCGTCCGATCATAAGAATGAAGAAGGATTTAAGGCCCTCTGTCTTTCCATCTGATGGAGTGTTCTTATGAGTTTAGGTCTGCTTCGTTCATCCTTAATCAGAAATTCAAAAATTTACTTTCTGCAAAACCCTAGATTTCTAAACCCTAGGATTTATTGTGCATATTTTATTTATTGAACCCTACTTAATTAAAAATTAAGATTATAGATATAATTAGATCTAAAATAAGAAATATTCAGATCTAAGACATATATCATATACTGGGTTCGGGCTTGGATAGCTCATTAGGTCTAAGCGGGTTTGATCAAACCGAATCAAGAGTCGATTAGAGGAGATCAACAATGCTTAAATTTGATTCAGTCTAATAGGATTAAGTCTGGAGTCAAGATCGAGTCACGATCAAACAAGACCTACAATTAGGCTTCAGAGCGTTAGAGTCTGGATTGTAGGCTAACCCAATTAGTCTGCTAAATAATTTGGTATCTAAGATTAAGTTTGGCACATACGATCGATTGATTTTAATTTGGAAAGCACTCGATCTGGATGATTCTTGTATGAGTTAAGGCATATTTCTTTCACCAGATCTCCACTTACCCTGACCATATCTGTGACATAGTTCTGATCTAAGGTGGTCAATAATTTGAGCTAACCCATGCCACTAGGTTAGTCATAACTTGTTATGCTATGATAAGTCATAGTTCAATTGAGATCTGAATTAATTTCTTCTTAATGAAAAATTAAGTCTGAAAAGGTCTTCCACCATTGTAGATGTGCGGACCCTTTCCAGGTTGATTGTTCTCGATTGGATTATAGGGGCTCAATTGCCACCGAGAAGATGCAACTCCATGTCGTATATAGGCATTGGATGCTAAGAGCTGGAGGATGAGTTTAGGCTCAATATTTTTTGTATACGATGAGAGACTCAATTAGGAATCCAGGTCTTATGAAATGGATGGGTCTGACTTAACTAAGGAGTGGATTCAATATTCCGAATACAGTGAGATTTCATGAATTAGAGATCAAGTTTTGGGATGCACCATTGATTAGATAATCATTGAACAAGAGTTGTTCACTCATTGGTCTAATCCATCATCAATAACTGTTAGGTGAGTGTGATGACGTTAGTTGGTCAGACCACCACCACCCACTAGAAATTTCATTTAATTATGCGAGCATTTTTGCAATTCTCAACAGAGGGAGTTGTAGGAATCCACAGAAATAGTGGAAGCTTTAATTTATTTTAAATAATAAAATTTCTAAATAAAATTGGGATCAAGTCATGCAAATGTACAGTATCTTACTAGAATTTGACTCATATACAGAACAATGTCGCGGTCCACCCAATTAGCACGTATTCTGGACATACACAAGCTGACCGGACCCAATTATAAAGATTGGTCTCAAAACACTATAAAATCTATTTGTGGTTTCGAGAAGTTAACTTCATGTTAGATCAGGGACCCCTCCCACCTTACCAGCCCGTCCTCTATTGAATAGAGAGCATCTCTGAAAAAAATAGATTAGACGAAGATAATAAGGCCAGTCATTACATTATGGCTCGATGTCTAGATGAGTCCAGCACCAACATGAAAAAGATATCGAGACTTGCCGCCAAATGTTTGGACACTTCACCTATAAGAGATGTTCTGGTGAACAGAGTCGCGCAGCCAAATAATCTAGTCACGAAATGTACTTTTTCAAGGCTAAGATGCGTGATGGGCAGTCAGTCCAAGGTAATCACTGTCTGACAAATTGGATCAAGGACATGGAGAGGAGCTTGAGAGCTCGTGTAAAAGTTAAGACTTGGACCTGCAGAATGATATTATTCTTGCAAATCCGATTGGACTGATGCACTTATCGGCAATTCATCATGATATTACCATATGCACTAAACTCTCAAAATTCTTAGGCCGCAATTAATAGAATATGCTTGGTTACCGCTGAGCTTTCTATGAAAAGGTTCTAAAGCTTAGGTTCTTGCTATTGGAATGGACTTCTTCCAAAAGAAAGTTCTTATAAAAAGAAAAGAATCACGAAAAATGCAGAAGGTGGGAAAGAAATAAAGAATGAGAAGAAGCAGAGCCAAGTGAAAAAGGTCCAGAGATTGTCAAGGAAAAGGTGTTTCCAATTGCAATTAGCGGCGGCCATTGAAACGTGGAACTGCCCTTACTTTACTGACCATCCTGAAGAACAAGAAGGTAAGGTCCTTGTGGAGGTATGCTCATTATTGATGTCTTGCTAACCTTTACGATTTCTTCTACAGATCCAGTTGGTGCTTGACTCTAGTTTAGTGCTCATCTGTGCACCTTGCATGCAGGCTTGAGCGCATTAGTAAGAGGTTGAGGGATGGAGATATGATCCTACGCATCGGTAATAGAGCAAGAGTTGCTGCAGTAGCCGTCGGAACATTATCCTCTTCGATTTATCAATCTGGTTTATGACTTATGTTTTGAAAGACGTGTTATCTATGTGGCCTGCAGCTTGAAGTAGGAATTGATTTCTGTTTTCCTATGCTTAGCAATAGGGGCAGGACGGGACATAATGAAAAAAGACAAAAATTAGTGCATAATAAAGTATGCAATCAAAACATAGATAGACAAACGCAGAACGTAAGATAAAACAAGTTATTATAACAGCTAAAAAAGAAAAGGCTATCGTGATTACCTTCTTTAAGGACCATTGTAACATTCTTTATGAAAGAAATAAAATTGCAATGATTTTCTTTATTAATGCATCTTATATCAGCTAACGATATTGATGACCACCTATTCTAACTATTGAGCAAAACGTTGAATGCCAAACGCGACCTAGGGATAGTCCAAACGAAGGTTATCTATGGCCACCTAAGATTAGTGTCATATAGCAGAAGTAAGATCAACCAAATTGTCGAGAAAATGGGCTATTTTGAGTTCGATTGACTTCCGAGTCATAATCCAACTTTGCGACAATCTTGTCCTTCCTTAGGGCAAAATTGACCAAACTCCCTTTTGTTGGACATGGGGAAAGGGCCACAGATCTCCTTTTGCCCTAGTACAAATACTATGTGTTGCGGCCCAATATTGACTGTGCCGGCTAGAGGCAATTTATGTCACTTTATTATCTTTATTCGATGATCTATCAGGTATGGTATGTTGATATCTTATGAGACACAAGTCTAAAGCTTTTGAAAAGTTCAAAAATTCTAGATCGAGGATCTCGTGGGG